>MVAQ01000258.1:0-27883 GCA_014825775.1 Krasilnikovozyma curviuscula
GCAATAAACTAACCTGATTGACGACGAGGAGTAGTTCTTCAGCTGATTCTGAGAATAGTGTGTCTGAAGAGTACCAAATGCCGTTACGAAACCGAATTCAGCGAGGACTGCTGCAAATGCGCCTGTAAAGATATCGAGACGATTTGATTCGGGCGGTCGGGTAATAATTGAGCGGGCGGCACCAAGAAGTTAAAAAAATTTGAACGAACACAGACAGAAAAACATAGTCAGTAACTCGTAGAGTAGAACTACAGGAAGAGGGAAGACTTTCTTACCTGTTAGTAGACAAACAGCGTCGTTGCGACACGAAGGCAACATATAGGCGAAGAATGGGACAGGAGCATTCACACGGATTGTCAGTCGATGTGAATACATCAAATGTCGAAACATAATCCAGGAATACTGCTGCTTACCTGCAATCACCAGCCAAGCTCTCAATCCACCATCGGGAGGGATAAACTCGTGAACGACGAGCACCGGTTTCTGCTGGTCCTCCCCCTCGCTCTCATGCTTCTCCTTGTCGTCTTCTGTCTTGATCACCTCGACAGCAACTGGAAGCTGTTCAGCTTCTATTCCTTCAGTAATTAAGGTGCGCGTTGAGGCTGCTGAAGGTGTGCTGAGGGCCATGTCGGTTGGAAAACCTGCGTGTTGTTGAGCTGGTTGATTCGAGAGCAGAGCTGTGGGTGTCGCAAGAAACTGTGTTAAGAGAATATGGTTCCTAGTTCCTAAATGTACATTTGCTGACAAAACTGGGTGGGGTGGTGGGTCATAGTCACCTCTCAAGAGTGGGGGGTCGGATTTATATCGTGCGTAAGTCGCCGGCGCTCTCTGGTAGCATTGAGTAGGAAAGTCGCCTAATTTTATAATGTGGTGTGATGCAGTAACAATGTATTTAATGTAACTTGGATTGGTGTCAGTACTAGCAAACCAGCTTATTCTGCTGCAGTCCCCCCGTTCGATCCTCTGGGACGGACTCCAAACGCTGTCTCCTGCCCCACACGTCCATCTGACAGGTTGCTAAGAAGAAGGGCGATGGAGTTGACTGCTGAGGCCAAAGCATCCAAAGAGACCCCTCTTAGGAAACACCTAAAGAGAGGCTCAGCTTGTGAGGTTCGTCCTTTTTCTCTCCTTGTCGCTGGTAGTACCAGAATCCCGCCCCACAGACTGACTGACCAACCCGTGGAATTTCTTTTGTAGAGATGTAAGAGAAGGAAGCTGGTAGGTACAACATTCAGCGACGGTCTTGTGTGGTGTACTGATGACCTGTTTGGCTTTGTTCAGCGCTGCAGTGGAGAACACCCAGCGTGTCAAGCTTGCGTGAAGAGTCGCAATGAATGCCTATATGAGGACAGTGAAATCGACCAGCTCAGGAAAAAAGTTGGTATGTAGCTTTCAAATCTGTCATTTTCCTACTTCTAGCTGACTGTGACTCTTGGTGTGAGTTAGCTGACCTCGAAGCAAAGTTGACGGCTTTCGCTGAAAGTGCTTCAGCCCACCAACTTTCTCCGCCCCAACCAGTCTCTGTCTCTGTTGATGAAGTAACTTTGGTCTGGCTTCTTGTTGGGGGCAGAACCTGATCTCAGCCCTATTTTTTTGCAGCAACCATCAAATGAGCTCCATCGCCAAACTGATGCAGAACAAATCGACATTACACATCCTGAAGTACCTGATTTTGTAGCTCTGTTAAGTGGGGAAGTCAATGATGATATTTTCGGTGGTCCGGCCTCGCTGGAGATGGAAGCCTATTTGAACTCGAGTGAGCGTCTCAACTTTGGTCACAAGAGAACCGTAATTTTAACTCTAGTTTCTGCTATTCGACTTCCCACATCGCAGATCTTGATCTCCTAAATCCAGGTGTTGCTGATTATGATAGCACTCACTTCGGCGCCGACAAGCTGCACGATTCTCATCTCCCTAGAAGGAATATGTTCCTACCAACGTCAGCCCTTAAACCCGCAGACATCACCAGCTTATTGTGCGAAAATAATCTTTTCAGATCTCCTGATCACTCTAAGCTGTTCGCATGTTCACCTTCCTCATGCTCATCGCCATTGCAACAGCTCGCAAAACTTCAAGCTGCTCAGTTCGCTACTACTACTAGTGGTAAAGCATACCTCGAGAATATTCAGATACTTGATACGAGTGAAGAAGTTTGGAAGCATCTGTAGCGTGAAACTTCGATAATAAAAGACGGATCGCTAGAGCTTACTTCCTTTTGTTGTGTCGATTCGATTGACAGGCTGGATCTGTTTCTTACAAGAACACGGCAACTAGGACTCAGTCTTATACAGAGGAATTCCTGCTCTTTTCTGAATAACCCCATTGAACACCAACATCCTGCGCTTTTCTTCGCCATTGTAAGTTGAGTTGTCACATTGGTCTCAGCACCTGGTAGCTCATAGAATCTGTTGCTTTTGCTTTTATTTTGTTAGTGTACAACTGCAGCACGACTTTCGCCTTTCCCTGAAATCCGAAACCTGGAAGCTGGCTTCCTGGCGGTCACAAAAGCCAAGATCGACCTTGGTGTGAGAAGCTATGAGAACTTGGTTCAACACGTGCAGGCGTCGGTGATCCTCGGATTGTTCTACAGTATGTACCAATTCAATCCTCTTTTCTGGCTTGAGTTGGCTCTAACTATCTTTTTGATTTCACTTATAAGCTTCGACTGGTCGTCAGAGTGAGGCTTGGCTACAGGCTGCAGTAAGTATAAAGCGAGTTTGATGACGTCATCAAGTTCTCGAGTTGATTTTGCTCCCTTCGCCGCTATCCGTGACCTTTAGATCTCAACACGTCTGGCTGTGACCGGTGGACTGCATCGCATTCTGTATCAATACGAAGATCGAGAATTCACGCCAACATTGCAACCTCTCCTGAACCAGCAACAGCACAACTCGCCTTTGGAAATAGAGTCGCTAAATCTCTTCAATTCTCTAGAACGAAAACGGGCTGTGGTCTTGCCGCCTCCAAGTAGCTCAGTGGAAGTGGAAGAACGAATAGCAACCTTCTGGGCGTGTTACTGTAAGTAGCTAATTAATTTTTTTTATCTCTATCCACGTTATACTCCACAAAGCATTCATCTCACATTCAATAACTCCCTGTTGCCAGATGTTGATCACTGGGGATCTACAGTCATGGGCTGGCCGCCAACTATGTCAGACTCGGACATCCTCACACCGTTTCCAGGTCCCACATCAATTTCTTCATCACCAGCCTCATTAAGAGTGTCACCACTGAAGGATGATATGCTGACTCCAATCTTTACACAACGCATGAGCGATTTGTGGTCGTCACGAACTGAAGCCACCTTCAATGAGTTTCTTCAAGAGGACAGCCTGTCATGTGTCAACACTAAAGCTATTTCAATCCTCAGTAGGTGTGCTCAAATCTTTGACCATTCAAAAGAGGATGACCTTTGCGGAAGTCCGGCGGTAGAAGTAACTCTCAAAGGAAGTGAGGCGAAGAACTATCCGCAGGAGTTGGTGGCTCTTCGGACCACCCTAGAAAACTTCATCCTGAACGTTCCGACCAAGTTTCGGAATCCGTTCGAAAAAGTTGAGGGTGGCATTCCCATAGCTGGCGCCTGTAATATGATCGGCGAGCCGGTTAAAGGTTTATCTGCTGGTGTCATCTTCGTAAGTCCCCTCTTTACCTTCAAGTTCCTTCGATATTCTGCCTGATTTGCCTTTGTCTGATTTTTTGTTCCGAAACTTTAGCTTCACACAGTCATCTATTCGTGCTGCCAATTGCTTTGTGACGAAGAGTCGTTTTTCAATCCAGCTCAATGGGCACATGCGGTGTCAGCAGCTAGAAATGTAGCTATGCTGATGGGCTGCCTGAGTGATATCGACTTTGGCCAGCTGGATCTTCACTTGGCTCCTCTATGTAAGGCTTTTGTGGTCTTGAATCAAACTGACGACTTGCTACCCAAAGCTGACCATTTTCTATCTTGCAGGGACCCTGACATCTCGTACTTTGCTGAGGGAAGTTGATCGGCTGAATAAACGAGAAGAACTGGAAGGTAAATTCCAGTTTGTACCCCATCACACTTTCCTTGTATTGTCCTCACTCTTGTTTTTTGGGAGATGTGGCATCTCTACAAACAGATATTGAGATTGTCCATCAAGCGTCGCTGATGTTGGGTAGCCTGTGGAGTTTTGGGTAAGTTTTGACGCTGTGGTATGTGGAGCAAGACTGGCTAACCGTGGTTTCGTGTGCTGCAGGACAAAACAAGCATCTCTCATCCAGAGACTTGCTGCGGTGTCGTTATCTTCTCCGGATCCCTCACCGGTTTAATGTGGATGATGTACTTTTCAAACTCGTAGGGATTGCGCTGTTGACTAGCGTTACTCCTTACGGAGTAATGCATTGGCAACTCGAAAGCCATCCATTACAATGAAGTGGAGATATTTATACAAAGTATTCCTGGACAATCAGAGACTAAGGATGTGTTTAACAACAGCGTCAGTGACCTCCTTTGTAGTCGCAGTTCCGCCCAAATCCTTGGTCAAAACACCAGCAATACAGATTTTCTCTACCGCATCCATGACCATGTCAGCAGCTTCGGTTTCACCCAGCCAGTTGAGCATTTCTACAGAAGTCCAGAATGTTCCAACTGGGTTGGCGATTCCCATCCCCGTGATGTCGAAAGCGGAACCGTGGATAGGCTCGAACACTGAGAGAGAAAGGTATCATCAACGTCAGATTCGAAATCATGAAGAAGGAAGCGAAAGAAAATCAACGGACTAGATGGATTCTTCCTTGATGGATCCAAGTTTGCAGTTGGAGCAATACCGATAGATCCTGCCAGGGCAGCGGCGAGATCAGAGAGGATATCAGCGTGGAGGTTGGTAGCGACAATGGTGTCCAGAGTTTGTGGGTGAAGAACCATTCTGACGGTCATGGCATCAACTGCGAGAGTTTCGAAAACTAAGAAGTGAGAATGATGAAAGAATTGGTTGACAGAAATCGTCACTTACCCAGCATGTGGTCGACTTCGACATCTGGGAACTCTAGCTGCACCTCGCGAATGACTGTGTCCCACATGACCATTCCATTTCTCTGGGCGTTTGACTTGGTGACAAAGGTGAGATGCTTTTTGGGGCGAGATTGAGCGAGTTGGAACGCGTAACGGGCGATTCGAGCTGTTCCTGTTTTGGTGAAGATGGAGATTTCTGTTGAGATGAAGGTTGAGATAATATTGTTAGAAAGAGAGCCAGTAGTCAGAGTGTGAGAAACTTACCTGTAGCAATCTCGTAGGGCGTTCCAATGTGAGAACGACCACCATGACCAGCATATTCGCCT
The DNA here is from genome assembly GCA_014825775.1 of Krasilnikovozyma curviuscula. Taxonomy (NCBI): domain Eukaryota; kingdom Fungi; phylum Basidiomycota; class Tremellomycetes; order Cystofilobasidiales; family Mrakiaceae; genus Krasilnikovozyma; species Krasilnikovozyma curviuscula. The sequence goes on from MVAQ01000258.1 coordinate 5,302, forward strand.
TCGATGGCGGAGGTATCAGTGACGGGGGCGCTTGCGACTACAGGAGGAAACGACCACTACTCACCTTCAGAATTTTCACGAACGATTACCCAGTCGAGATCACCTGGCTTGACGTTTGAGAGAGGAGACTTGGTTCCAGGTATCACTCTGGTACGTCTTAAAAGAAGAAACAAGGAGAATAAGATTAGAAAAAGGGAAACTCGTGGGAGTTCTGGGAGTGGAATAACAAACATAATAAATTAAGACTTGCCTGACGTTGGCGTATTGCTGGAGTGGCTGACAGATCGCCAACCTCAGTCCCCAAAGAGAGATATGGTCAGGAACATCAGGAGCTCCGACAGCTCCAAAGCTCAAGAATAGAGAAAAATGAAACCGCGTGAGCCACAGGGCTCGGACTCATTCCTGTCGAGAGGAAGACTTACAAGATCGCATCGAACTTCTTGAGGGTCTCGAGATAACCCTCAGGAACGTAGGTGCCAGTTCTCTTGTATCTGTCGGAAGACCAGTCGAAGTGCTCGAAATCAAGTTGGAAGGTGCCCAATTTTTTGGCGGCGGCTTCTAACACCTGGAGAAGAGGGATTATTAGCTTGTGATCAATTTTCAGCATCTGCATCAGAGAGGTTACTAGCCTTGGTGCCAGCTTCGATGACTTCAGGGCCGATTCCATCTGCGGGGATGGAAGCAATCTTGTAGACAGACTTCTTGATGGCCGGTGGGGCGATGCCATCCGTGTGGGAGTTCAAGTCGAGGAGGGCGGTTGGGGACATGGTTGGGACGAGAAAGGAAAGTTAGTAAGTGAGTTGAGGTTGTTTGAGAGAATGAAGGAGTGCGCTGCGGGGCTTTTATGTGGCCTGCCAGGTCTGCGGTGGGGGGAGTGGAAACATACCCGCGCGCTGTGGCGTTTGTTTATTCTTGGGCCGCAGACAAAAAAGGAACTGTAGCCGTTCCCCCGTTTGGGAAGCAAAGTGAATATATTAGGAAAATAGGTAAGCGGCAATTCGAGCTCTTGGAGGGTTCTCTACCGTTCGTGGGGACCTGGGAGCGCATTCCAACGGGGCTAGTATCCTTCCCCCGCACCCTTTGGTGTATAATATAGCGTAAGTATTTACATAGCACTTCTATATCTATCTAATAGGGAGTCTAAGTTTAAATGGTGGGGCCCTTTAAGAGGAATTATCTACCGAGAACATATATACGATCAAGTCCAAGATCCTGACGGAGTACGCCCATTCGTTGTCATACCTAAATCGGTGAAGCTGTCAGTCTGAAGTCGTCTAGTAGATTTGAAAAATCAATACCCACCAAGCAATGATCTTCCAAGTGGTTGGATTGAGCATAGTTGAAGCAGCAGAGTCAATGATGCAGCTCTGATTGAATCCCAAGAAGTCAGACGATACCAGCTCGCTGTCGTTCACACATATAACGTTGGACAGTACACCCGCTTTGTTTGGAGTCACTCCAGATGCCACAAGACGGAATGGAAGCAACAGCTCTTCCTTGCTAGCCGCTGGTCGACTGAGGTTGACAGTGAGGTCGACCATGCTGACGTTCATCACTGGAACTCGGACTGAGATTCCAGTGAACTTCCCAAGAAGTTTGGGGAGAACCAAAGCTACCGCTTTCGCAGCTCCAGTCGTAGTTGGGATGATGTTGGAGCCCACACTTCGTCCTGGAGGTGAAGTAGACAAAATCAGCCCCTGAAATGAAAGGGCGAGCAATGACACGGCTGGAGATTACCTAGACGACGACTCTTCTTATTAAATCCATCCAGGATATTTTGGGATGAGGTTGAAGCATGGACCTGAAAGAACGAGCAACGACCTCAGACATACGTCAACGCTGCTGGTCGCGATAGAATGCAAAGTATCGGCAAAACTCACAGTAGTCATCATTCCAGATTCTATCCCAAAGTTGTCATCCAAAATCTTAGCCAATGGAGCTAAACAGTTGGTCTGGGAAGTGCAACGGACCTCAATTAGTTCCACGCGCTGCTCCGGTTGGCCAATCGATTTGAACTCACAGTACAACTGGCATTAGAGATCACCTCCATCTCCTTCCTGTATTCCAGTCGATTGACACCAACAACGATGGTCTTGGTGTCATCCTTAGCTGGAGCCGATATAACCACCTTCTTGGCTTTTGCGTGGGTAATGTGTTGAGAAGCCAAAGCCGTAGTGAGCATCTTTCCTGTTGATTCAATAACATACTCGGCTCCTACAGAAGACCAGTCCAAGAGTGTAGGGTCTCTTTGAGAGAAAAGGGTGATGCGACGGCCGCGGAAGATGAGATGGTCGCCTTCGATCGAGAGGTCGCTGGCGTGTTTGCAGTGTCCATGGGTAGTGTCATACCTACAAACAACATTGGTTTAGCTTGAAGTATGAAGAAGAAGGCTGAACCATAGAGAACTCACAGGATGACATGCAAAAGATAGTCCAGCGAGCTGGCAGTATGATTGATTGCTACAACTGGAAAAGAAAGGACGGGCAAGACCGGCGTAAGACACAAATAAAGACTCTGTAGGCAATTAAGGATAGCTACCTTCTAAGTCACTTCGGTGGAGGGAAGCACGGAAAGCAGCGCGTCCCTTCACAAACCTTCATCAGACAAACTGCTGGTGGAATGTAAGGATTGATGCTCACAATTCGGCCAAAGCCGTTGATTCCAACCTGAGCGACAGCCGGTGTATTCGATATAGCCATTTGAGAGTTTTTTTTTGAAGGAAAATGAGAATGTAGAGGGGAAATCCTTGTCATCCTTCGTACTTATATGGCCCGGGAATACGACGGCGCAAGTCGGGCTGGGGGGTTCCATTCGGAACACCACAAGCACCATCGGGCGATGAAAATCACACATAGCAAACCGTTTTTGGAACTTTTCGAAAGCGAAAGAGATAACCAAAAAGTGCAATGTGTAGTCTCGTCACGGAAGTAACGTCTCCCAGGCAGTCGACGCGCTGGCGCGTCGTGCGTCGTGCTTCGAAAAAGCCGAGCTGCCCCAAAGAGCACCTTTCATCTCCTACTCCTGTTCATTTGATCATAACCAATATTTGTACACTGGATATTGTAGAATAAATGAGCAAATCCCGATTTAATATGATACGACAGTGTACTTGATGTTATGATAAGACGATGAGCGAAGTATGGAGACAAGAACGAGGAAGGACGTTGAAGTGATGTTTAAGGTCTATTGTGGGCTGTTATCTTACAGGAAGTGTGACGGATGGTCTGCATATGATGAGAAAATGATTAGAAGTGCACGATTGACCGTGTATGGTGGTAAATGTTGGATGGTAAAATTAGTTCAAGATGCCGGTGATAATGTCGTTATTATTGACGGCTTTGCTACCGTTTACGACCTCGTTGTTGACAAAGCTCATCCTGGCGTCAATAGAGCAACTTAAAAAACCAGCCGCCTAATTTCTTCTCCCCACAACCCCTCCTATGACCTTCCCAGGGATACTAAGACCCCAGCTGACCAAGCTGAGAGCATATCTCGCGGGCCACAATGGATCCACTCCGACCCTGAATGTCTTCTCATGGACGACCTTGTCGGCAAGAGACTGAAGCCGAGAAGGCAAGACTGAATTGGCAACTGACTTGACGAAGGGCCTCACTATTGAGAGCAATGGAACGTATGGGATCGCGATGGCGACTGGGTTCGGAATTGACAGATGGATGGTTGTTGATGTTCCATGGGCGTGGGCGGGATCGTTGGTAGAGGAATTGATGTGTTGGTTTGGATCATCACTGAATTCACCCGTGAACTCCAGAGTCTTTGGTGGAGTGTTAGCGTCAGTACCGTTGAGATTCTCCGCGCCAGCTTCTGATTGCGGTGGTGTTGGATATGACTTGATGACAGCGCTGCCTTCAGCGCCGCTGAGCTCGTCAGTTGAAGGTGATACACCCAAGGAAGTGATGCCTTGAGCGATGCTTGGATCTGCAGCTAGGAAGGACGGATCTTCACCAATGGCGATGCGGCCAGTACCAGAAGTTGGTGGGGTCTCTATGAGAGTAGGTCTTCTCTTCTTTCTGAGTTTTCCACCACCACCAGATGACGGGAGGATGACAGGAGCGTCGGCGAGGCCGGTGGTGAAGGTAGATGAAGGTTGATCTAGACCGGAATCAGAAGATAAAGCCCGTTTCATTGGTGCAACAGATACTGGGATCTGTGACTGAGCAATTGTTTGAAGCAGCTGGGTAGCATCCCTGACGCCGGAGGTGGAAGGGCGGGGTTCGTATGGTGGAGCCGGTGATGCTGCTGCTGCGTTGTCTGGAGCGTCTTCTTTAGGTACTTCTCCTTTGAACGATGGCAGGGAAGCCAGGTCTTTGGCGAATGTCGGTTGGGGGGTTGAGACCGAGGGTGGAGCCGGCGTGATAAAGGTCGTCAGGGAGCTCTTTTTCGCTCTAGGGATACCGGAGGACCCAATGGATGGAGAGCTTGTGGGTGACCCTGTACCTGTAGATGGAAATACGGTTGTAGTTGATATGATGGGACTGGTGGAGACGGATGCTGGACTGGGGTTGAAAGACTGCGAGAGGCGCTTTGGTCTGGCGGAAGAGCTTGGTGTGGAGACATTGGAAGACGGTGCTGAAGTAGAAGACGATAATGCGACAGTGTTTCGCTCCGCCTGAAGCGACTGACGGGAGGATGGAGACGAGAGGGTTCTTCAGAAACAGAGTAAAAAGAGAGCAGAGGTAAAAGCTTAGGTTAGTCAGGATCTTTCACGTGGTAATTGCCATCCAGGACTTTTGTAACTTACGGTGTCCTAGCACTAGCATTTTCGTGAATATGATGCTCTTGCTGTTGATTGGACCTACCATGTAGAGGAAAGCAACACCGTGGTTGGAGTTCGAGAACAAGGTTAACCTTTGCTTGAAGCTTGCTCGATAACCCAGCCAGCAGAAAAAGAGGATCATCACGACTCACGAAGTTGCTCCAAAACCCTTCTGGGCAAACCCTTCCTTGCTACCTTTCTTGTCCAGTCCTTTAGCTTTGGTCGGCGTTGGGGAGGAGGGGATGCTGCTGTTAGCTGGGGCGATCTTGTCTTTGGATGGAGAGCCTCCTCCCGGCTTGAAGAGACCCATGAGACTCATCCTTTTCCCAGTCTTTTCAGAAGAAGAAGAAGATCCCTTGGAAGGACTGCTACCCTGAGCTGGAGCAGCCTTTGTTGGACTGGGAGGGGTGGGGGAGGATTTGACGGCGATGGGAGGATTGTTGGCCGAGGATGGGAGGGAAGGTGTCTTCTTCCTTCCAAAAGAGAGCTTCCTGGAGGAGGAGTGGGAGACAGATCCAGAGGACGGCTGGAGCAGCTGCTGCTGTTCTGGTGGTTGGGAGTTCGCTGGAGGGAAAGCCACCTGTGCCGTCATCGCTGAGTCTGGGGCTGATTTACTGTTGCTGCTGCTGTTTGCTGATCTTGACGACGATTTCTTCAGAGAGGGAGCCATCCTTGCAACTCTGTAGTGCTACTCTGTAATACTACTCTATAGGAGATGGGATACACTCGGGTTTTTTAGAGTTTACTCACCTCTTTTTAGTCTCGACGGTGGCGCTTCCGTCGTCATGCAGCCCACCAGCTCGCCTCAAGCGAAGAAATATCATCCGACCCCAGGGACCATGGTGGGTGTCTGCAGATGAGGGCGATGAGAGTGGAGAGGGAAACGAGAATGGAAAAGGCATCTCTCTGTCTCTGCCTTTGCTGTGTGGGGTCGAGCTTCTCCCCCTGTGAGCCAGCCGTCCAGTCGAGAGCGGGGCGGCCGACAGGAGATGGATCGACAGGAGAAAGTGGGAAGCTGATGGTCCCTTTGTTAGATACAAAGTCAGTTTAGTTTCTCCCTACTCTACTCTCACGCGTGGTCGGTCTGACGGACTGGGCACTCTCACTCTCGCTGCTGGGTTGCTCGCCTTTCCCTCTTTGGCTCTCGTTGGCTCATCTGGATACTTCCTCTTCATCTCAAACAAACCGACCACCTGAACGCCCTCTTTCTCTCTCTGAAAAATGGGGGTTTTCAACAAGACATGTCCAGTCGAGTACGCAGCTGAGGACCCAACGCCAATCTATTCTAACGAAACCTACACCATAAAGCTCCATCAGGTCGTGAGTCTTCTGCTAATTGAAAGGAATTTTTCCTGTCACAAGGAGAACTTGCTCAAGTACCTCCTCTCCCTCAGGGTTGGCTTATTGCCGGCTTCTTCACTCTGATTGCGACCGTCGTCTCCTGCTGGTTGATTGACAAACACTTGGGTTACTATCATAATAAGAAGCAACAACGACAAATAGTCAGGTAAGATAGTGTCGCTTCTTGGGGACCATGCTGCTCCAAACCCCCTCTCTTTTTAGACAAAGGGTGGTGCGGATGTTGTCCCGCGCTTGTTTCGATCATCGTGCTGATGTAGTTACTTCTCCTTCAATGCCAGATTGCTGTTCATGGTTCCGATCTACTCTGTTGCTTCACTCCTCTCTTATATTCAGTACAATGATGCTCTATATTACGAAATTATGAGGGACTGTTATGAAGTCAGTCAACTGACACCATCACCTCTCTGTCTTTCGCAACTCAAACCTGATCACCTAGTCACTTCTCACAGGGTTTTGTCATCTATTCCTTCTTCTACCTCCTTTTGAATTACTTGGCTCCCACAGAGGCTGGCGTACAAAACGTCTTCCGACCCAAAATTGTCACCAAATGGCTGTTTCCTTTCGGTTGGGTAAAGTGGAAGCCGAAAGATGGCCTGCAGTATTTGATGGTCGTAAAGTGGATGATTCTGCAATACACGGTGAGAGTTCCTTATTCAGAGACTTCCTTCCCATCCCAACTCGTGCTAACATGCCAACTTGGTGTATTTCTGACAGTTGGTCAGACCTCTGTCGACATTGGCTAGTTGTATCACCAACTTGGTCGGCGTCTACTGTTTGGATTCCTATTCTCCAGTGTTCGCTCATATCTGGATCGTTGCAGTCGTATCGATATCCGTCAGTCTGGCTATGTGGGCAATCATCCAGCTCTGTGAGTTCTTGATCATCGAAAAGTTCCTCTTCAAACGTGACTCTGACTTGCCCTGTATAATGATTTTAATGCAGATCATACCGTTAGCGAAGAGCTTGCACCTTACTCACCCCTCCTGAAATTCATCAGCGTCAAAACGGTGATTTTCCTAACATTCTGGCAAAGCTCCGTTATTTCTGGTCTGGCAATTTTCGGATGGGTTAAAGCAACTCGATACTGGACTTTAGATGACGTTGAAGTTGGATTCTGCGTACTGTTGGAAACGGTGCGACGGTTTTCTCTGGGTTGGGCAGGCGTTGCTACTATCTGACCCTTCCTTCCTTTCACAGTTTGAAATGGCTGTCTTCGCATTTGTTCACATTAGGGCGTTTTCTTACTTGCCATACAGAGGCAGCGATAAGAGTAAGAAAACAAACAAGCTGAAGAGTTTGGGACATTCCCTGAACATAGCTGATATCTTTAAAGGTGAGTTGTTTTCCAGGTTGTGGGGTGAGCATCCTTTCTAACCAGACTTCGCCTTACAATGAACAGAGCTTCGCGCTGGAATCGCCTACATCTTCAACAACGCCGTTGGAAAAGATCCTAACGGACCACAGAGAGACTATCACTTCCAAGAAATTTATGGTCGATCCAGGCTAGAAGCAGACTCTAATAGTCCTCTGCAACAAATGAAACCCGTCAACTACATCTCGACGCACTATGGTGTAGGAGAAGAGGACGCTGAGGATGACAAGGGCGAAGTTGATGGAAAAAGGAACTCAAGGACTGGATTATTACTCAGTTCTGATCAAACAGAAGAGGAAAGGAAAATCCGTGGGATTGAAGAGTGGTGGAATGCTAGACATGCGTCAATTACCCGCCTCAACCAGAACAACGCTACTCAATACGTCAAACTCCGACTCAGAGATGACGCACCACCAATTACTTTGAATATCAATTCAAAGGAAACTTTCAACGACCGCTTTTGTACTGTTCATAGCCGAAGGATAGACCCATCTCCGCTCAACCTTACCAGTAGAATGTCTCCTACACAAAGCGAGATTGATGTCAATATGCACATGTACCAAATTTCTGATCAACCAACCAAAGGCTGGAGATGGTGGAATAGAGCTTACAACCGCTCTGAAGAGGATCGTGAAGCGTTGTCTTCTCAGGTGGTCGTCAAAGCCCAAGAAAGTTCTGAGCGGAGGGTACAGGGTGAAAGTGAAGATGACAAGTTCACCGCACCAGTTGAGTGGTGCCGGAGGAAGCCTCTTCGAGACAGAGAGCAAATAGCTTGGCAGATCACCCAACACAATCATCTTCAGCAGTTTCACTCTCAATATCCGTCCAATTCGGAGTTCATTGTTCCACGTTCCACATTACACCGGTCAAACCAGCACCAACTAAACCCACTGTCACTACCGCTGTCTCCTTCAAAGAGCTTTCAACACCCGCAACAACCCCCACAATACAAAAACTTTTTTGACCCCTCTCAACCCTTTACCCGAAATACTTCAAATAAATATCACCCCGAAGAGTTGATTTCCTCTCGCTCCCGAACATCAGTTTCGTATGTTCCGCCTCCTCGCCTTCCCTCGTTCGTCTTTTCTCCGATAAATATCTCGGCGCGTCTACCTCCAACATCTGTGGCATCTGGATCGTCCACTCCAGCCGCTTCAAATCAGCCACAGCTTCCAGCTTCCTCTGATCTGTCGACGACCACCCCGCACAGCAGAACAGCGCATCCTTACGAATTTGTAGTTGAGAGCCCACTCTCTAATCTAGAAAGTTGTTCTCAAGCTAATTTTGAACGGAAGAACCAGATGCTGCTTTCCGACTTGTATTCTCGTTCAACTTCAAACACCGACGAAGATCAGCGACTGATGAACCTAAGTTCCAATCACACAACGCTCTCATGCAACACCGCCCTGTTAGAAAAAAATACACCACTTCTTTTCGGAAATGTTGGTGCCACTGAAATGCTTCACGGGGACGAAAATCCTTCTGTAATTACGGTAGCCTCTCCCATCTCATTCAGAACAGCATTGTCTTCACCACCTCCGCTTGAATGTCCTTAGGAGTTCAACTGGACAAACGGAAATGCTTCTGTAGTGCGAGTCTTGCTATTTCTTCTTTCTTGTCGTTCGCTGAAGAGTCGTCGTCGTTTTCATCAAACGCGACCCTTGCCATTCGCTTTGCGCCCCCTCAGTATCATCTGGCTTTGAAAATAAATCTAAACCTAGATTACAACCTCCTTGATACTTCTTCACCTCTTCCCGACTCTCATCCTCGTCACGACGAACTACATTGAGCCCTTGCGGAAACAACACTCCATCTACAAACTGTTGGTATCATAGCTTCCATTTCAACACTGTGATCATAGGCATTTTACAGAAAATGGTATCATAGGTAGAAGAAGACTGGTATCGAAAGAGTCGTGTTTATCGGTAAATACATAAATGGTGCAACACGCTGGTGGTTACGTGGAAGCGCAGAGAAGTAAGACTGGAGATAGAAGAAACATTGAGACGACATGAAAGATATTACGGGCTCTGGGTTTATGTTGTCGAAGAGAGGAGTCCAGATCCAAATAAACATTGTGGAAGACAGAGGTGAGAAGACAACAGATCAGGTAAGGAACGCATTAGAGGACTTTTGAGTAGATCATATGCTACACACCAATTATGACGGAACTTTGTTATGAGCAGTAACAGATTTATTTGCTGAAGTCGGCACGCTACTACCTGAAATTCTCCGCCCGACGCTCCCTAGCAATCCCAGCACCACTTCTATAAAGACCCCTCCTGGACTCCCGCCAGGAACATGAGGTGAAAGCTCGCCATGTACAGAAAAATCACTATACGAAGACGCCAGAGCATTGAAGGAGCTCCAATCAGGGTGGGAAGTCGAGTATACGGTAGCCATGAAAGGAGGTTGAGACTTTGAAACAAAGATTGTTCCCACTAGCATATCAAACCACCAGAAAAGGTAAGCAGATCAGTAGTGAAAAAATCTACGAGGATTCTTGACATCGCTTGAGAGAACTCACAGAGGAAAGCACTCAGACTGCAGACAAGAACCACCGTAACTTGAGTACCTAACCCGCTTTGGACACCAAGACCACCAGAGAAATGGAAAGTGTTGTACACATTTCCTTTCCCGCTTCCTTTGGAGGTGATAGATCTATCGATGTTCGGAGTAGATGTGGAAGAAGTCACCAATTTTTTCCTGAATTTCCTTTGTCGAAGAGATGAAGATGTTGAGCTTCGGACATGCAAGGTACTACTCACGCGAGAAGTAGTACTATCCAATAATCCTGGAGAAATTTCCTCCTCAGTGGAACTCAAAGAGGATTGTTGGGAGAATGGATCCGCTTGGTTTAAAGTTGTGAGCTCTGTTGGCAGTAGACCATTCCCAGAGCGAGGAGTATATGCGGGTAAAGGTGGACCAATTCCTGATTCGTCTGTCTGAATGCTGATCTCCTTGATCATTGAATCCTTTTGCTCGTGAGATTTGAAGAGGCCATACAAAGAACCGCGAGGCCTGCGGAGATGGTGTGGTTCCAAGTCTGAGTTGTTTTCGTCAGAGGAGTTCGGCGATTCGCTTGAGCAATATGGCGATCCTTTAGTGCCAACACTATTCAAGAAAGACCTGGATCGATGCAGTTCGATTTCTAAAGTCTTCCCGCTGACACTTTCGCATTTCATGGACCCGCTCTGAGCAGTTTTCCCACCATTGCTAATACCACCGGAGCCACTAGACAGATTTTCACGCTCGTGAGACTCTTCAAGCTCTACTTCCAACCGTAGGATGGATGATTTCAGAGCTTCAATTTCAGTCGATTGAGTGTTTATAAGGGACTCATAGGACAAGGTCTGAGCCAGAAGTTGAGCGAGCTGGGACGTGGATTCTTCAAGGGTTTGTTTTTCCTTAGCCCACTAAATTTAACGAAGGAAAATAAATGGTTCAGCAGTATTCGCTCAAAAACATTGCCCGAAGGATCACCGACCTGATCCTTTTCTATTTCGAATTCCTTCAACTTCAAAGTCAGCTCGTTCACATCGCTTTCTTTATCTTGAAGAAAAACAACTATTCCCTCCTGCTGGCAAATCTTCTCATTCAAATTTTTACACACTCTGTCCTTCTCAGCCTCAAGTTCCGACAACAACCTTTGAAAATCAAATGTTTCCTTCTCCAGCCTTGTCGCGTGAGAAGTAGACGACTTCAGAAGAGATTTCATTTCGAGTATTTCTTTTTTCTTTTGGCTGATTTCTGAGTTCAGGTCGGAGATCAAGAGGTCGTGGTGTTGGCGAAGGAGATCTGACTCTTGTTGTTGCTGTTTGAGATGGTCCGTAAGCGTTTGATTGAGAGACTGGAGCGTGTTAAGGGATTCTTGAATCTCGTCAATCGAGTTGGGCTGTGTGGAGAGCTTCTTATGAGAAGGTGAGCTGGTGAATATTTCTTCATTTCCTTCACTGAGATCTTCTGTCGAAAAGCCTGACCGGTTCATTACTCGCCTCCACCGTTTTTGTCCGAGAGTTTCCTTATCATCAAGTGAATGGAGGGAGCTGGAGTCTGAAGTGTTCTCTACGGCGGATGATGGCTGTCGAGGAGCTTGAGGTCGGTCACTAGATCCAAACATGTCTTCGCCAAATCCCTCTGGTACATCACCAACTTGATTCACCCCGAGAGAGCTACGACCTCTACCAAACCCTGAACGACGACGAGGCGATCCCTTTTTTAAGTCATCCATGTGAGGGGATTCTTCATCAAGGTCGTCCCGTGAAAGTGGTGTTTCGGGAGTCGTAATTGGCTGGGAAGATCGGCGATGAGAAGGTGGTTTTGGGCGAGAGAAAGATGATGATGTTGGAATGGGTGGGATTGGTGATGAAGCTGGGGCTGAAATGCTTCTGGCAACAGTTGCCAGATTTAAGGGTTGGAAACATTCAGCTTGCATTTTTCCGGCACCAGGAGCAGGCTGTTGATCAAAGTGGCCAATTTTACCTGCAGAGTCATCTCCGAAAACAGGGGATGAGTCTGAGGAAGTAGCGTTGCCCAACTGGGCTAGTAATAGACTCAGACTCTCCCGAGTAACGACCAAATCTGGGTAATCAATGCTGATTTCCGAGCTGAGGGTGGAGATTTTCTCGATAAGGGAAGGAGATAAATTGTAGAGTTCAGGAGTAGGTAGATGAGAGAGGACTAAATCGAAGAAGGCAGAAAATGAGCAGACCAAACCATTAACCGTGCAGCTGACGGAAACACTCACGAGCTGTCAGGTCTTTGAACGAGACTGCCGGACTGTCATTTGAGACTGAAAAAATCCCATCCAGTAAAGCAGAAGCAGAAACTGCACCTGAAGAGGAAAACGTGGTCTGAGAAGGCTAGAAAACAGCAGATAGAAGATGGTCGAAGGAGGAACTCACTGCCAGTCACTTCTTCTGCCATCCCCTCAGCCCCACAGACGCTTTGTTCAAAGCAGACGAACGACAAGGGTTTGACCTCGATTCGGTGGGTAAGACCAGTTTCTAGCTTTTGATGGATAAAAGCAAGCTTGTTTGGGGCGTATTACGAATGTTCTAAGGTTTGTAACGAATCTTGTTATACACTTGTTTGTTATGTCAAGATACAATCAGCTTGGTTGTAAAGTTGCTTGGTTCTAAATTCCGATTCGCATATTGTCAGCGAGGCAGAAGACGAACTTTGTCCCCATCAATTATTCGAATTGGTCCTCGCCGTTAACCTCCTAACTCCAAAACTTCGAGTGATCTTAAGTTAGAAAGACTTTCTCACTGAATTTATAGGCAAAGTAGTAGTAGTTCCAACCTATTGCTGATTTATCACCAGAGTAACATGCAACTCTGGCCTCTCAGCGTCCCATACAAATGTAAATCTAATCGTACAGCAGTTTCACAGGAACAGAAGGAAACATTGATTTCAGACAATCGTTCTTCCATCCCTCGACATTCTCCTGGTCTCAAAGCAGTTCTGCCCACCAAATCTCAATCTTTTTGCACCAAGCTGTGAGGTCGCTCTCTGCAGTTGTTGTTCACGGTGTTTGCCCTTGTTAAACAAATGTTTAATAATAGAAGGTTGAGAAGTCTATGACAATGGCAGGTTGGATTATGACCGCAGATCCGGCGCCAATGAGCGATAAAGACTTTCTCACCTCCCAACAGGCATGTCTTTCAATCAATAATACATCTCTGCTCTAAAATTGTTGGAGATGTCTCTGAAGGAACCGCCTTGATTTAGGTTTGAATGGGTTCGAATTGACCATTCCATCTGGTGGTTTGTGTTTTATTTCGTTTCTTGCGCTGCGTAAACCTGTTCTGCCATCTATTCTCAGCTGCCCACAAGAGCACACAAATTCGCGAGTAACTCAATAGCCTGGTAGTCACGCGAGCAGCTTCAACCACTTATTCCCCTCGCGAGAGGGACAGCCAGTTTTTATTATACAACAAGTAACAATTTCGCTATATGATGCTCTTGATATAAAATTCATAATCGTCCTCAATAATGTCTCAAAAACAGAAACTCTTTGAGTATCTGGATGATGAGAGTCTACCGAACACGCAGGATCTTCGTCACTCCTGGGTGAAAAGAATCCCTTTCAGTAGGCTGTTCCACTCAGAGAAATGTAGATGGGGTTCTCTTTATTTCAGGTGAAAAATCGAACTGTATTTGCGCTAAAATATCAGGGCCTTTGCATTCTTTTGCGGCGCAACCAGATCACTACTACTACCATGCTCCCCTTTCTTTGAGGGAACAAAGCCAGTAAACTCAGTAATTACCACACTAGATGTGAAGTTGACTTTGCATAGCATACCTGTTGAACAAAGCAAGTAAACTACGCAATACTGATAAGCATCCCTCCAGATATTCTATACATCAAGAACCACGACTTACCTCAGTAACTACCACACTAGATGTGAAGTTCGCTGGAATCTGTGTAGAGAGATCTTTCAGTATTCCATCCAAGAAAGATAAAGTAATGGATCGAGATCTCTCGACACAGTGAGCAAAATTTTCACGAAGTTCGCCGCGTGGAAATTGCAGGGGAGCGGAAACGGTTTTGATTGGATGGCGCAATCGCACCCTCATCACTTTGACTCCCCCTGATCTCTGAAGAAGTTGACTGAGGTAAAAAGTTGTTGCGACTCGCGTCGCAGATTTCTCTAATATAAATAACAAAAATAAAAAGACTCCCGTCAATGCAATCAAGAACCTAAATCGTGGAGGTTCCTTCAGCGATTTCTCCAACAGTTCTGACCACCTCAGGTGAAAAGTCTAATTTATTCACGGCGGATAAAATATCAGGCGCTCAGACGTTTTGGATCAGAGGCGCAATCGAGTCACTTCCAACCTCCCCCTGTTCTGACGATAACAACATGTTTTACTGCACCAAGAACTAATTATTAACAGTCTGAACTAATTCGAGGTGTGAGTTCTTTGCGTTCATCAGGCTATTGTTTAGTTGACTCGCTGTGGTGTTTAGCAAGTTGCGGTGCCATACCAATAATACCATTAGTTACAACACTGATTATCAGAGCGCACTTGATGAGCGTCAAGCACCAAAGCGCGCCGCCCATATAGTTTTGTCTTCTGTGCACAAGACTTGCACCTCGAATTACTTCTGATATTAGTTCCTGGTGCAGTTTTACTAGAGTGATATCTTAATTTGAATAAAATTGAAGTTCGAGATAAAAAAGTCAATTTTTGTTAAAGCGATGGCGAGAGTTCAATTACCTGTCCTGCTTGCCAATTTAAGTTCTCTCGCGGAGAGGGGTACAACATGTAGATTCTCGCGGGTAGCTCAGATCAAGTGCGCTATTTGAGCTCATTACCAATCGTAAAGACTACAATGGGAACTAAATGTTAGTGGCAGTTCGAGATATACAAGTCATCTATGTTGGTATTGTTGGTATTGCGCCGCAACTCGCTAAGCGCCAAAGCGCGCCTCCTATATAGTTGCTTCATTTGCGCACGAGGCTTGCACCTCGAACTACTTCTGATACTTAGTTCCTGGTGCAGTCTCAACAATAATCTGTGACCAATCAGGCCTTTTCCGCCCATGCGTTGTTGCGCTTAATGAGTTGTGGCGCAATGACAACATCATGTACCCCCTTACTAATCGGTGAATCAAGTATGGAACTGCTTCACACGGAAAAATAAAGGAGCTACCCCGCTCTCCTTTCGTTAGAGTAGGAAATTGTTTTTTTTTTATATTTGCACATCTTTCATTTACTTTGGCCGGTTGGACACTCCTGCCTCCTAGGATGTGTTCAGTCAAAGCAGCTGTTCTAAATAAAAGAAAAAAAAGATCATTTGCTGTGCGCCACTTCTGAGATTTTGATTGTCTGCTCTTCTCGCGAAGTCCAGTTCGTGTTGTGATTCTCACGAGATTATTCTACATCATAGTCCAACCACCTTTATAAAGGCTTCGTAAAGAATCCTCCTTCTTTGAAATTTAGAGATAGAAGTGAGAGTTGGAACGGAACTAGTTCAAGGGACATTCTTCAAGAGATTTGGATGCAGCGACGCAGTAGATTTATATGGAAAAGCTTTACACTTTCTTCTAATTTCATACTTGCTCCAAGCCAGTTATTCTTGCTGTAGCAGGGATTCTAGGTAGTAACAGAACTCGTCGGAGTCCCAAACAATCTGCGCTGTTTTTCCAAATGTTCAGACGGAGAGCGATGAGGCTTAGCAAATCGTGGTACATCAACAAGAGCACCTTCGTCCTGAGAGCCGTTCATAGCTAATGCCCAACTGTATGTATTTACAAATTTCGTCCCGCATCGGAGAAGGAAGGTTTCAAGTGCGCTTTGGGTCGGTAACTGGCGTTTGCGACTTTTTACGCTGCTCAAGAAGCAAGAACCACGCCGTTGATATAGACCAGCTCGCTATGAGCTGCAAGTAGAATTCTTATCTACTGATTTCGCCGCGTTTTGGTCCAGCTTCAGCCTCTGAGCTGGGGGGCTCTCTTTCGCGAGGGTAACAACCCCATCACCAATCACTACAGTTTCGCTCTTGTCCTGCTCCTTGGCTAAAGCTTTAACGTTGGCTCTTCTTTTTTTCCTTCCTTCATCCCTTTTTCCAGTTCTAGGTAGACCTTTGACTTCTCCTACCGCGCCAGAATCCTCATCGAGATTGTCGGGTCCTCCACCTTCATCCCCAGAGGCATTCTCATCGCCATCCGCCCCAGAGAATTTGGGGTATTCAGAAAGCATTTGGTAAATCTGTGTTTGAGAGCGTAGAGAAGAATCTTCTGGGGTTGAGCTTGGAAGTATAACCGGAATGGAAATAGGCATTGACGGAAGGAGAGATAACTGTATCACGACATGACAACAATGAGATAATATTCAGGAAGGAGAAGAAATAGTATTAAAAAAGACCGCTTCAAGTGGGCTTACCGAGTCACCATCGACGCTGACAGCAACAATCTGTGTCGGGGTTGTTTTTCCGTCCGTTGAATCTAATGAGGGATCCGATAAGGTGAGATCAAGAGAGACGAGGACAACGTTTTTGTCTGTTGCTAGAACAGCTATGTCTGTGATGGGATGCCCGAGATCCAAAAGCCGAGGCGTCGTTCCCGCAACAAGAGACGGAATGTAGAAGAGGGCTTTGGCGCTGAGAACAAGCAAGAGCCCACGTAATTAACACAGTTACCAGTGTGGAGAAATTGAATCCAGGATCACTTACCCTAGAGAGAAGAAGACGACACCACTTTCACCTGCCTCCGCTAGACCCATCACACAACCGCCGTAACTCAAACAAACTCGTTCTTCCATTCCGCCTTTGCCTCTTCCGTGTCGCCTTTGGGCACGGTGTACAATATGGGGAGAGATCAAATCTTCAATTGGAATGGTGTGAGAGAGATTGCCGGAGGGGAAGGACCAGACGTAGAGAGCGGGGTCGGCACCACCCGATATGAGGTGACCAGTGGGTTCGGTAGAGGTTGTTGTGGAGGGAATGAAGTGGAGCGATGAGATGAATCTGGTGAGCAAAAACATACTTGTACATATCAGACATTGGACTTCTTGAAATCACTTGTTGGTGGACAATCGTCGATGCTTACTTCTGGTGACCAAGAACCATCTTGACTATGTTCCAACCCTGTGGGAACCAGGACACCCTCACTCTCTCATCCCTATCAGCAGTGATTATTAATGATTCGTCTGGAGTCAACTCAAGTGCTGTCAAATGACTTGTATGTCCTGCAAAGTAGAACAACTAGGAGTTCGTAAACAAACATCATAACTTTTGTAATAAGAGAAAGCAGCGCACCCAAAATCAGGAGAGCGTTTGGATTGAGGGATGGATCTGCATGCATTGCGAATTTATCGTGTTCTTTGCCTGATGGAGTGGTTGGATGCAATGGGAAACTTTTTTTCAAGAACGCCACGGAGACGAGATCAACATTCGGACGGGATGTCAGAAAAAAGAACTAGGGAAAGGAACACAAACGAGAGAAGAAGGAATGAGATGGAATTACGTACGAGAACACATCTCCAAATTTGTCGCCCAAGATAATTTCGTTTTTTGAGGTCAGAGTGAGAGTCGATGATTTCTTGAGCACCTCTCTACAGGTGAGGTACGAAACAACACCGATTGAAACGAATACATTTGGCAATAGAATGCAGAAATGTTGTAATTACGAGAGTATCAGCGTTTCGAGTTCGGGTAAGAGAGCAGAAGAAAGTCCCGCCGGTCATTTTACTGACCTCGTACTGGCCAGGTCGATGTTTCCACCGGTGATGTTCCAAACCTTAAGGAGTTTATCATCGCCCGTGCTCACGACCCATTGGTTGTCCCTGCTGATGGCGAGCAGTCTAATGATTCCCGAGTGAGGGGAAGGGGAGGACCTCGTTGAGAAAGGAGGGCTGCTGCTGTCGTCAACCGGGTGGACGTGAATGTGATTCGCCTGGGTGAACAAGGTATAGGCTGGAGTGGAGACCAAGCAGACGATGGGGAATGAGCTCGAAGACGCCATGCCGACAGAGAAGGTGGGTGAGTGACAGTCGGAGGCGCAGATAAAGATAATAAATAAAGTCAACCAAAAAGATTTTTTGTTAATTTATTTTTTATTTCCCAAAAAAATCAGTCTCCGTTGATAGACCCTCTCCTGATTCCAAACGCTTCTGCTTATAGAGGGTTGTCTATCCACAGCCTTTCGTGTTTTTCGTCCTGCCCAAACTATGGTGATTCTTTACTAGGTCGCTTGGACTAAAGGACGGCTGGCTGGCTCGAGATGGCAAGACGGAAGCTTTGTTTCTCCCATCTAGCTATTGGAACGTGAGGAGGACTTGCTGAGAACGGGCCGGAGCCAACATTCCAGTACTAGCTATGACTCTCACCATCTGATTCCGTGTACTCAACCTATAGAGCGCGCCAACCACACCCCAAACCGCCAGCCATTTCACGCTGTTGAGCAGTTGGAATACCATATGGAATGAGATTCTATGACTCTTTGTCGTTGTTTTCATGTCCACCGTCTCTTCAAGGAAATAAAGCAGTCGATCAGTTCAAAGCCACCGCGTCATAGTCGCCTGGCATGGTTCTGCGCTGCCAATTCCCCTTGAGTGCAAAAAAAGGGAGGAAGAAGACGAAGAAGTGGGTCGACACAAACATCCAAGACTGAAGTACAAAGTGGGTGTTGTATAGGTTTCCCTCTTTTCTGGCTTCCAGGCTGTGTTTGCGTTCGCGAACAGCTAAGGGGACAACTGAGTCGAGCTTTCTTTGCCCGTTTGCCCTCTGACGGTGACTGACTTAGAAAATTCAAATGAATGGTCTCTCTCATTAGGAAAGACGAGGATTCTCTCTCTTCCTTTCTCTGTGTATATTGCTACAATGGCCAAGGCCTCCCTCTGGAATAAAATCACCCACTCGCCCTCCCAGTCTTACGTCCACGATCCTCGACCCTCCGTCCAGTCATCATCCTACACGAATGACACAGCACAGCCGCACTATAGCTCCAACAGATCAGCGTCGTTCTCCTACAACTGTGATGGTGCAGTTGCCGCGCAGAGGCAGAGGCAAAGCGTCAGGGAAGAATTTGCCCTTCCCAGTAGTAATAGCAGCAGCAGCGTCGTTAGAACGAGACGCTCTTCCAATCCTCAGCCTACTGCTGCATCTTCCTCTTCCTCTTCACCTAAGATTCGACGAAATGAATACTCGAATGAACGCTCAGCAGCTAGCTCATCCAACACAGCAGTCAACAAGAAAAAGAAGAAATCGTCGTCGTCGTCAACCTCTCTCGACCCTCGAGGAGAACTCGTCTATCAGGACGGTGCATTTGTATACATTAACCCGCCTGCAATCTCAACTCTGTCTCAGGAATTACCACCATCTTCCCCTGCTACTCGACAAACCTCGTCCACCGCTTCATCCCGCCGCTCCCTCAAGACCGCGACAACGAGAACCACCACTAAATTGTCCTCTTCCACTATCAGCTCCAGCAATCAAAATTCTTCTTTCTCATCTGCACCAATAGATCCGACATTCAAATCCCCAGCTATCAAATACATTGCTGCACCTGTTACTCTCGACTTGCCAAACACCGCGAACGAAGCCACGGACAGAAGGATCAGGCCGACGATTGATGATGAGAGAAGGTCCGCTTCAGAAGGGAGTGGTAGTGGTAGCAGCTACGGTCAGATTGTTACTCAACGTAAGTGGAGGGTTGAGATGATAACACCACCAGATAGTCTGGTTGAGGAGAGCACGAATGCTTGTGAGTGTAGCAGAAACTCACTCGGCTCGTATAATCAACCGTTCTGACTGACCTCCAAACTGTGGGCAGATGGCGATGCTATTTCGGAAGAGAGAGAGTCGAAAGCTTCATCAGAGAGCGACAGCGATGGCGACGTCTTTTACACACCTCGCTCCTCATTCCAGGAAGAATCACATCTTCCCCAATCTTCGCTTCAACCAACATTCACACTTCAGCCACCTACACCCCTTACACCGCCCTTAATCAAATCTTATCATCCGAGTACTTCGAGGACGTCAACAGAACCATCCAGTTTAGCTAGTAGTCCGCTCATCATCACTCCTGTCTTTGACGCTGAACATGACTACTTTCCTCAGCAGCAACAAATACCCAGGCTACCGATGAAGTCGATGTTACGAGCGGGTACCTCTCCTAGTAGCGATATTCAAGGCGATTTCCAACTTCACGCCAATTCCGTTTTGCCGAAGAAGATGCCGCTATCCTTAACGACAGGAAGTGCTCTGGATAGAGTTCGACATACTTCGAACAGATTTTCACCGACAACACCAGAGTCAGTCAAATCGGGGCACAGTACTCTGTCAAGCCCAAGTGTTTACTCTCAGAATAGCAGCCGAGGAGGTTCCATCGTCGCTCCAGCATCTACGTTGACAGCATCAGCCCTGGGTGACCGACGAAGTCCATCACGATACTCAATTAGATCCTCTTCCTCACCTCGGATTTCAGAGGAAGATGCAGTCGACAACCACACGCCAAAGCCGTTCCCAATGTCCCGACCAACCTCAACGTACTCTCTTTCGCCATCTGTTACATCATCTGAGACTAACTTCCCGCACTGGAGTCATCCGGAGATCCAATCTCAAACATCAGAGACTTTCTACCCAACTTACAATCCCAATGCGCCTTACAACCTCAACCTTCCGGGTAGTGGAACAGGAGGATACTACCGCTGGCGACATCTCTCTACCTCTGCCGCCCATTCGAGTTCGAGAAATTCTGAAGGGTTTCAGTATGTTGGAGGCAGAACAGGGTCGGTATTTTCTGTTCGTTCTGCTGGCTCCGTTGCGGAGGAAGAGAATGAAGCCCAGTTGGAGGAGAGACGCACTCGAAGGTTTTCGTCCGGATCAATTTTGGCTTCCGACATCATGGGTTTTAGGAAGGCACTCTCAGTCCGAAGTGGTGGAAGCGATGTAGGTGCAAGCGGGGTCATTAGCACGACCAGGTTGCCACAGGTGATGAGCCAGAGTTACGAACCGACAGGAAATGGCTACTCGTGAGTGTGGTCGTTCCCCTTCCTGGATTTAATACTTCAACGTTTTCTTCTAAACTTCTTATACCTCTCAACATTCAATATGTAGCACTCTCGTTCTCCCTAAAGGGGACTACAAGCCCACCGACCCAACACGATTTTCAACTACCGTCGACCTGGCTACACATGGTCTCGCGTCAACAACCATGGCAACCATCTCCCTCACGTCAACTTCACCCACATCGACAGTCCCTTCACAATTCTACTCTCCACCAATCTATGCGAACTTCAATCTCAACGTACCACCACCAGTCAAAGTAACTTCCGACAAAATCCTCGTCCGCGTATGGGCCGTCGCTCTGGATGGGATTGACGCCTCGATCGCTCGGACTTCACCAAAAGGCTGGATACCGGGGAGGTCCTTTGTTGGAAAGGTTCTTGAAGTCGGCGCTTCTCTAACTAAAGGCGAGTTCACCCGAGGCGACCTCGTTTTTGGCCTGGTCGACGTCAAGAAGTCAGGAAGCCTCAGTGAGATGGTGTTGGTAGATCGAAGACATCTTGCAGTAGCCCCAAAACCGTCTGGAGAGGGACTGAGCTTGGAGCATATTTCTGCACTTCCTCTCCTAGGTGTGACTGCTCATCGAACTTGTGCAAATCTTTCGAGAGGTTCAAAGGCGCTGCTACTCGGGGCGGAGGATGGTGTAGGTTTTTTGATCCTACAAGAGCTATTTAAGAAAGGGGTGGAGGTTTATGCTCAGATTCGCACCACTGCGATTGGTGGTGAGGCCCCTGGAGAAGTAAGGGACAGGGTTCAGCTATTCTCTAAGGAGGTGTTTGCGACGGATGACGTAATGAGTGCTGTGGGGTGTAGTTCCAACGACCAATTTGACTTCGTGGTGGACACTCATGGTGGTAGGGATCTGTTCTATGAAAGTCGAAGAATCTTAACTTCAAATGGACAGTAGGTCGCCTGTCTCCCCTCTAGGTAGATATGTGACTGGCTAATACTTTCTTCATGTTGGCTGTAGATTCATCACTACCAAAGGTGATTCATCATCCATTCCACCATTGATGCCAATGTCCTCATCGTGGAAATCCCTCAAGCGTAACTTTTCCAAAAAGGACTCAAAGAGCGTCGGATACGAAAATATATCCCTCTCGCCGGATGTTGATTCACATGGAGAAGACATTCGAGACATCTTAGAATGGATCACAGCTACCAGTACATATATTCCTCTGATTGGTCCGGTGGTTCCGTTCGAGAAAGGTGGAACCGCTTTTGACGCGATCACAGGAGCTGGAAACGGGGGAAAAGTTGGTTGTGAGAAAGAAGTGTGGGTTGTGAGGATGATATCTTGAAAATGGCGTGTAGAAGGGTATCTAGATGTTGTATGTTTTCTCTAATTCAGCTTGAAGCTGTGGACTTTCGTGCACAGATGATTGTATCCATTAAGAAGAATTTGGAGGTGCCTCCCAGGCAAAGAACGTTTGCGGTTGAAGCAAAGATCAAAAGCACGGCAGTAACCATCTCGCCCAAAAAGTTCTTTTCCTGGCCCTCTCTGCGTAGCTTGTTTTCTAAAAGTGACCACCCTACCCAACTTGACTTCTCAGAAT
>MVAQ01000260.1:0-27717 GCA_014825775.1 Krasilnikovozyma curviuscula
GACCACTGCGTAGTTTCGTGTCTCGGGACTTTGTTAATATGCTTTCCACTTGGGTTTTTTGGTTGTTTGTTTTATAAGCTTTCGTCTGTTTTTTGTCGTTGTAATAATCGTGATTCTCTAATTCTTTAAACACGGACCACATCATTCGAAAGTCAACTTTCAAGCATCCGCCTCATTTCAGTCTTCACTGAAGTGAAGCACGAGTCCCAAAATGCTTTCGCTATGAGTAAATTAAGGAGCAGAACATACTGAGGGTATAGATACAATGCTACATATGTGTTGAAGTCGTAAGGCCAAGAAGGGAACTGCAGCAGTTTAGCGTCTCTTCTTATTGCTCCCACCCTTTGGCTTCGTTTTGCTGGTAGCCTTCCCTTTGGCCTTACCACCCATACCTACACCATCCCTCCTTCCAGCTCTAGCTCCTTCTCTATCATGCTTCTTTCCGAAGCTAGTATCAAAATTGCCTTTACCAATCTTGATTTTCTGAGCCGCCTTCTTTGGTGATCCTCCTCCCTTTTTACCACCTTTTCCTTGTTTAGCAGGCTCTGGTTGGTCGATTGGTCTAGGTCGCCCACCCTTTTTCGCAGCTCGGATTGCTGCTGCCACAGCTCCAGATCGGTTTTCTTCTTCGTCGGCCTCAGCAGCCATTTTACGGCGTTTCTGGATACGCGTCATACCAGAGAACTTGTCCCGCTTGGGCTGTGAGTAGAGTAATGAGTTACACTTCAAAATAAACAAAGCGTCATTGAGCTTGTGCTTACCTTTGGTTCTTCGATTTCGCTCTTCTTCTCCTTCTTATCAAAAGCGCTAACGTAGCCTGCCTTGCTGATTTCTGGTGTTACAAATTTCTTGGTAAGGAACAGAACCAAAGTAGAAGGAAAAATGTAACGAAGAAGCTTACCAGCTGAAGCCTTCTTCTCCTTCTCAGTCTGGAACCAAGTTCGAGCAGGTCGAGCATAGATCTCATCACGATGTTCGATCATGTTCTCTCCTTTACGAATTTCCATATCAGCCGTTCGATACTAATGTGGATCAAGAAGAAGTATCAGCGTCATTGATCAAACAAAAATGATAGATGACTATCTGAGGGACTCACAGCCTTTTCTTCCTTCTCCTCCTTCAAGACTTCCTCAACTTCACCCTTGAGCTCATCAAGGCGCTCAACCATAGCCGAAACAACTTCTGGAGGGACAACTCGGTGTCTGACTTTATCAGACGGTGATGCCTTGACTGCAGCTTTGAGCATTTTACGATCAGCCTCTCCAACAAGGGTTATAGATCTGGTTGAATCAGTAGTACAAGTCAGTACACAATTCAGCAGACTGACCGACAGAGAGAGAGACTGACCTTCCGGATCGTCCAGCACGAGCAGTTCTACCGACTCTATGAACATAAGCTGCGAGTTGACCGGGCATGTCAAAGTTGATAACCGTTTCGACACCTTTGATATCCAAACCTCTGGAAGCCAAATCGGTGGCCAGGAGGTATTGGCACTTTCCTTCTTTGAATTCTTGAAGCGCTTGGAGACGCTGTAAGAACGCAATGAAAAGTAAGGAAATATTCTTAGCGAGGCGTGAAGAAAACATATCCAAAATCTAACGCACCTGTTCTTGAGTTAGATTACCGTGCAATTCGCCGGCCTTTAAGTCCATTAGACCAAACAGAATCCTCATTTGATGTGCTAACGCTTTGCTCCTGAAGAAAATAATGCACTTGTCCTTGACCGTCCTCTTACACAGCGACAACAACAGAGCTGCCCTGACACCATCATTCTCCTTCTTCTCCCTAACTCTAACAAACTCTTGAACTAAGTTCTTTGCTGTCTTCTTTGCAGAATCAACAAAGAGCCTGACGGGTTTATTGAGCGAGAGACGAACGAGCTCGTCGACTGAGTCCGTCATGGTCGCAGAGAACAGCATTGTTTGTCTGGATCGAGGACAGGATCGAATAATTTCGTTCAACTCGTCTGAAAAACCTGCTTCAAGCATTCGATCTGCTTCATCAACGATGAGGATGTCGAGGGCGTCTAGAGTGAAGGAGGGAGAATTTCTAATGTGATCAATCAGACGTCCAGGTGTAGCAATGAGGATATCTGGAAGGGTTCGAAGGAGCGATGATTGAGCGTTGAGAGACAGACCACCTGTGGGCAAAAAAAAAAAAAACGCGAATAAATATCGAGAAACATGTCACACTATAAGTTTGTCGACGTACCGACAAGGAGAGCAAATCTGACATCCATTCCGGCGCTCAATGCCTTTCCAACGGCTTCACACTGTACAGCCAACTCTCTCGTCGGACAAAGAACGAGAACTCTCGAAGCAGCTCCTTTCCCGCCTTTTCCTTTCTCTCTGTACAGCATTCTCTCGAGTACTGGAATCATGAACGCAGCTGTTTTACCCGAACCAGTCTGGGCTGAGCCGAGGATATCTCGTCCTAGCAGAGCGAGTGGGATAGAGCGCGCTTGGATGGGAGTTGGTTGAGCAAAATTGAGGGTTGTGATGTTTCTGAGCAAAGGTCGTGAGAGGTTCATGGTGTTGAAGGAGGTTGGTAGGCTGGTAGATGCTGATGTAGATGCTTCACCTTCGGCGCTGAAGAAAGCCCTCTTACGTTCAATTTGAGCGGCAGTTTCTTTGACTGATGCTGTTGAGGAGATGTCTGATGCTGCATCATCGAATTCATCCTCGTCCTCAGAATCTCCAGCCAGAGGATCGACTTCTTCGCTGTCGGATTCGCCATCTTCAGCGTAATCATCTACAACCTGGACGTCTTTCCCAAACGCATCTTCGTCATCTTCTGAAGCATCCTCTTCGTTGCCAGAGTCGATGCCTCCCCACTCCTCATCGTCGTCTTCCGCCACAAGGTCTTCAATATCACGCTTCCTCTTCTTTGTACCAGAGGCAGCTTCCTTCTTCTTGAGATCATCCTTCCTTCGTTCAATAATATCGTCAACGTTGATGGCGGCCTAAATTCATGATTTGAATGACAAGGGGGCCACTGAGAATTTGAAACCAAGAGCGACAAATTTTGGACGAGAAACTCACAGCTTTACCCTTCTGCAAGCTCTCTACCAGGTCATTACCCCACTGAGCATCATTGCCGTTCACATTTCCACCGAAGTCGAAGTCGAATTCTGGGTTCAGGTCATCCTTCTCTTCGACTTCTGCGGGAGCTTTGGATTTCTTTGGAACAGCAGACGTCGAGGCAGCTGATTTCTGAGGTTGCTGCATCACCACATCCTCCTCATCATCCGAATCCAGGGTCATGATAAAGTCTGACATGCTGGGCTGCCGGAACTGCTGGGTACAGCTTTTGATTGTTTGGGACTTTCCGAAGTTGCTCGAGCTCAGCACAAATTTGGTGAGAGGCCGCCACTGGCTTGCATTTCGTTAGAAATAGTGCGGCAGAAGTTCTAAAAAAGCATGATAAATATCATACTAGAGTAGTAATCAATCGACTTACTCGGTTATAAAACATGAAACCAAGCTTGTTTTCTGTCGCGCTCAATTCTGGATCGCGAAATGTCGTCAAACGACGAGACTCTGTTTGGGACGATGGCAAGTAACAGCAAGCAGAAGGAAGCTCTCGCTGCCAAAGAAGCTGGGAATGAGAGTTTCAAGAAAGGAGATTGGGTTACAGCAGTAGGTGAGCAGTAGATTCGAGTGTCGAATTGCCCAGTGTGAAGTATCGAGCTGATCAGAATGGATCTCTTCATATCATAGGGTTCTACTCACAGGCTTTCATACTTGATCCCAAAAATCCAACATATACTCTGAATAGAGCTCAAGCTTACCTCAAGCTCGAAAAGTAAGTGCACTGCCTGATACTTGCTGCAACGTTTGATTAAGGTATTATATCGCTGGATGAACAGGTTCACAGATGCTGAGAGAGATTGCACGACATGTATAGCACTAGATCCTACCAATCCCAAGAGTTGGTTTCGAAGGGGTGTAGCCAGGCGAGGTCTGGGCGACTGGGCAGGCTCAAGAGCTGGTGAGTCAGATTCACGTCGGTTACTGACACTGCTACTTCAGCCTCTGACTGTCGGTCCTTTATAGACTTAAAAAAGACTCAAACTATAGATCCCAAGAATCCGAGTGTTGCTGCAGAACTTGCGAAAACGGATCAAGAAGAGAAGCTTGAGAAGGAAAAGAAGGAGAAGAAACGAGTGATGTTTGACAGAGTGAGTAATTCTGTGCGATATCTATCTCAAAGTAGTCAAGCTAAGCCAACATTCTTCCCCAACCCCAGAAGATCACCGAACCGACGACAGGGAAGTCTACTCCAGCACCAAAAACAGCACTGAAATCAGCATCATCAACAAGTATTATACCACCAAGAACACGACGAGATATCCCAATACAAGTTTTATATCCTTTAGCTCCATCGACACCTGTATCATCTGCCCAGCCGACCACTGCGCCTTTACCAGAACAGCTTATATATACACCAGCGCAACCTCTCCCAGCGTCAAACGCATCTTCAGCTCCAATCTCATCACAACAGGAAAAACCTGATATAACAGCATCTATATTTCCGACTGTACCTTCAAAACCCAACGCGTTCTCGGCCCTAAAAACCTCTCGAACGGCGAGGTTGTCGTCTCCCCTTTCTTCAACATCCTCATCTCTGATCCAAGAAGTCTCATCAACACAGGTAGCTGAAGAAAAAAGCGCCAAAATCTTGAAGCGTCCGATACCAAAAACTTCTGTTGAGTTGGAAAGAGATCTGGAGTTGTTGGCAGGTGATGAGACCGGGTTGTGGGATTACATCTCTGTCAGTTCCTACGCCCGATGCAGAATGTGGATTAATGTTTCTAACCCGGAACGACTCTTTTTATATGTGACTGTAGTCGATACCGCCAGATTCGCTTCCATCTTTAATTCAGCACTCGCTCGAACCCCATATCTTGAGCCCGTTTGTCAAAACATTATCTTCCCAACCTCTCGTGAGTTCTCGGGATAAGCAGTCTGTGAAGGATCTTGTTGAAGGTATGGAAAAAGTCAGTAGGTTCAAGACGGTGTTGTGGTTGAGTGATGACAATGAAGCAGTGTGGGAAGGATTGAAGGCTAAACTATCTTCTTAAGTGAGAAATTACGCTGAGTGTCACTATAGCTTTCTCATGATGTATTATTTTAAGACCATGGGTGCCATGGTGCAAAACTATTTTCCTCTTTGCATTACTGAAGAAGGAAGACAGCCCTTGCGGTGGCAGTAAGATTATAGAGAAAGAGATACATCATGTGTGATCCATCCCCAAAATCGTCACTCCTACAGGACCCCCCTTAAACAAGCCAACCGTAAGAAGCATCTTAGAACTTCTGGAAAGCCTTGGCAGCAGCCTGAAGAGCAACAACGAGAACAGTCTCAGTTCGATATATTCTAACGGCGAAGGGCCGCAGTGTCTGAAAAGACAAGAGTACTTACCTTGTTCTTGGCAACTCTCAAAACGTTGAACCTCACAGTCTTGGACAAAGGTCTGCACTGTCCAACGGTGACATTGTCGCCAGCCTCAACACGGAAAGCTGGGGAGCAGTGGGCAGACAAGTTCTTGTGTCTCTTCTCGTATCTTTGGTATTTTTGGATGAAGTGAAGGTAGTCTCTTCTGATGACGATGGTTCTGGTCATCTTGCCAGCAGAGACAACTTTGCCGGTAAGGATACGTCCACGGATGGAAACGTCACCGGTGAATGGGCACTTCTTGTCTGTGGAGACCAACAAAAAAAATCAGTATTGTTTCGACGATGTAAAAATGACAACAGGACGGGTGGTAGGCAGCGCGGCGGACGGAGGGTCGGAGGTGGTCTGACTGATGAAAACGTGATAATGGCGAGGTGAAGTTACATTTTTGGTGCTGACCAACGAGTGGATGATATGTCCATTATCGAAAAAATTGAAATGCTGAATTGTGGCAGGAGTGATTGAATCTAACTGATCGTTATTGGGACTTGGGGTTGTGCTGAAAGTTTCTCTCGTGTCCGCGCATGCTGCCATCCACCGTCTGGAACACCAAAGGAACAACGATGCTTACCGATGTAAGTACCGTTGATGGCCTCAAGAGGAGTCTTGAATCCAAGACCGACATCCTTGTACCATCTCTTGGTCTTGGTAGCGACCTTCTTTCCGCCTGATCATTTCCAACGACGCAACCGGACATTCCAGCACAAGACCAACCAAAGCAAGAAGAGGAGAGCGAAGTGACATATTGAGAGGTCGATTGCGAGACCATGGTAGTAGTGGAAGGGTTAAGAAGACAGACAGAACGAAGAGCAAGAGGTCAGTCTACGGCCTTGGAACATTTACACACATTCCACCACTTCCGCCAACCCCCTCCCAATGTTCTAGCCCTTTACAGTACCACCTTAAACTGCCCTCCTGAACAACTTCTCTCCTACAAAAGGAACTCGCTAAACGTACCCTTAGACTTGGCGTTTTGGAAGAGGTGCTGCTTTTGGTATGCCTTCTCAACTTGTTCAGCCATCTAATCGAGCAGGACAAACCAGAAACATATGTCAGTAGGACGTCCTCAATGCTGTCGTAGAAAGCGAAGTTGGAAGAGGACCAAGAGATCTGCTACAGGTAGGTGTCGATATGTCGGCGGTTGCTGGTGTATCGAGTTCGTTCGAGCCAGAAACTTCCGTTGTGTCCAGCAGCAATAATTCCTGATCCCTTCCAACAATGAGAATTAACGTACCTTGAGTTCCTTGAAGTGATCTGAAGATTCTAACTACCAACAGAGCGACTACACTCAGCTAGAGGCGGCGAGCGCAGGGATCAGTGGCAAAAGTACAGTTTTGATGAGCAGCGTGAGAAAATTTTGTGATGTTTCATCAAACTCTAGTAACAACCCAGTTCAATGGAGAAGTGCTTCAGATAGGCAGAGAGTTCGATAAAATTTATACTACTAGAGTTCTTGACAGTTTATGTAGCCAGACAAACTGGCCAATGTGCTGTTACAGCGACGCCAGGTACTCCCAGGTTGACAGCATCGCATGAGCTGGTGTTGACTGGTTTCTTTCTCCCAAAATTGGCTAATGCATAAGAACCATTGCATTGATAGGTTCCCGTTAGACTTTCAAGTGAAACGGGCCTCTATTTTCTCTTCGTCGCGGTTATTTACATTAAGTTATCACGCATTAGCGCTCCATCGCCAGACTGATTCTTTAAAAGCATTATTTAATAGAACTAACAAATCGGTTAAAGCTATAGCCAGGAAGTGACGCGAAATGGGACAGATGTAGCGGCGGCGAACATCCTCAAGCTGGCTGTCACCACAACTTCGCTTGACTTACAAGCTTTTTATGAGTATAGAAGAATGTTTGCACTGAATAATTGTTATTTTTTTCAGTGTAATGAGAAAGAATGATACTGATTAGTGAACTGATCTTCCTGTGTGCGTGTGATCGTGTGATGGGAGTGAGGATTTATTTTGCCTCCCAAGATCATGAAACCACTCTAGATCTACTCCACTCCTTTGCATTTAAAACTTCTCTTCCCTGGCTCGTCGTACTGCCTTTGTCCTATTAGACCCTATTTAGAAATCTCGCGAATTGCTGCTGGTGCGTCAAGGTCGCATTGATTCACACCCAATTCCAGACAGTCAGAATCTTGGCAGAACCTAACGACTCGAGTCCAGCTCGAGACTCATAACCTTCTAAATTGATCCTGCTCTTTTCGTTTTCCTTAACAAGACACACAAAAAAAAACCTAAAAGACCAAGTAAATCATTTGTCGCGCTCTTGACGCGACACGCGTTCGTGTCCTTGCCCATTTATCGAGTCCAGTCGATCAGCCCTCAACCAGTTCCTACGCAAGTTCACATTTTGGGAGAAAGCAGTAGTAGGTTAGCTGATACATCTGCACCACAATGGTAAGTATCATAATAGTCTCTTTCCGGACCTTTGCTACTTTTGCTTAGTTCCATTTCGTTGACACGCCTTTTGCTCATTCGTCCTTCTCTTTGGCACATCTGTTACTTCAGTCTTCCCCACCTGGCCCATCACAAAACGGTTCTCGTCCCAAACGTGCTCGTTCCCCATCCACCAATGGTGCTGGTATCGCCAGTGGTAGTGGGACCAATGGAGAGCCATCACACTCACGTTCGACGTTGCCTCCTTCGTCCCTCCCACCCAGTTCACCCCCAGCCCCCTTCTCAGACTTCGACGATGACATTGGCATTGATGATGAGGAAGAAGAGATGAGGGAGAGAGGTAGACAGAGGGAGAATGCTGATGATGAAGACGAAGACAGCGAAGGTGAAGGAGACGACCTTTTCGCGGACGACGTCCTGAGAGAGTGAGTTTCATGCCACCTTTTTGCGCCTTGTATGGTGACTGACCAAGCCCTCTCGTAACTTAAAGGGATATGGAGGAAGGAATGGATGAAGATGCCTACTCTGAGCGTGGTATCGATGACGACGAGCAGGATGAAATGACGGTGGCTCAACGACGTGCCGCCGAAGCAGCAATGGCACGACGTGATCGAGGCGGCCCACGTCGAGCTGGTCGGCCACGAGCTCCAGCGTTTCTGCAATCTGATGAAGATGCTGATGATGGTGAAGGTGGGCTGTTGGACGGTATCGGCAATCGAAGGAGGCGTCACTACGACGAGAGACGACTCGAAGATGATGCTGATGAAGAGGAGGAAATTCCGTTCCAAGATTTGGGTGATATCAAGGCCAACAGCATCAACGAATGGGTTGCTTTCCCTGCCGTCAGGAAATCCATCATGACCCACTTCAAACAGTTCTTGATGACTTACGTCGATGAAAACGGACAGTCTGTATATGGTCAAAGAATCAAGACTTTGGGTGAAGGTGAGAGAGTTCCTGTTGCTATTGGATCCTGTTGACTAATTGCTAACCACGACTCTCATCGGTTCTATTGTGCGCCGACTCCAGTCAACTCTGAATCCCTCGAGGTCTCCTACATCCACCTTGCATCCTCCAAACCAATCCTCGCCTACTTCCTTGCTAACTCTCCCGTCGCCCTTCTCGAAATATTTGACGAGTGCGCGCTTGAGGCCATCCTCTTGTACTACCCATCTTACAGACGTATCCACGACGAGATCCACGTCCGAATCACCAACCTCCCAACCTCCTGCACCCTGAGGGACCTGCGTCAAGCCAACCTGAATTGTCTTGTCAGAGTGTCTGGTGTCGTCACCAGACGGTCAGGTGTCTTCCCGCAATTGAAGTATGTCAAGTTTGATTGCTTGAAGTGTGGTACTCTGTTGGGTCCATTCTATCAAGACACCACTAAAGAGGTCAAGATCAGTTTCTGCTCCAACTGTGAAAGTCGTGGGCCATTTGCCGTGAACTCTGAGCAGGTGAGTAACGCCTCTACCGATTTTGTCGATCCAGCCCTAGCTGACTAAAACATCTTTTGTAGACCGTCTACAGAAATTACCAGAAGATGACACTCCAAGAATCTCCAGGATCCGTCCCAGCTGGTCGTCTTCCAAGACACAGAGAGGTCATCTTGTTGTGGGATCTCATCGACTCGGCTAAGCCTGGTGAAGAGATTGTAAGTGTAAATTGTTGTCAACGACCTATTACTCTGGCTGATCCCTAGAACTCGGATTTACAGGAAGTTACTGGTACATACAGAAACAACTTCGATGCGTCACTGAACTCCAAGAATGGTTTCCCGGTTTTCTCCACTGTCTTGGAAGCCAACCACGTCAACAAGAAAGAGGATTTGTTCGCTGCTTTCAGATTAACTGAGGAGGATGAGAAAGAGATCCTGACCCTTGCCAAGGATCCAAGAAGTCAGTTTGGAATATCCCTCGCTGTTCGTACATGTCTGATGCTCACTTTTCCCATCCAACAGTCTCTAAGCGAATCATCAAATCTATGGCTCCCTCCATCTACGGTCACGAGGACATCAAGACTGGCCTTGCTCTTGCCCTTTTTGGTGGTGTTTCGAAGGATATCAACCGAAAGCACAGGATCAGAGGCGATATCAACGTCCTTTTACTCGGTGACCCCGGTACGGCCAAGTCTCAGTTCCTCAAGTACGCCGAAAAGACTGCCCACAGAGCCGTTTTCACCACCGGTCAGGGAGCTTCTGCTGTCGGTCTTACTGCTTCTGTCAGGAAAGATCCAGTCACACGTGAATGGACTCTCGAAGGCGGTGCTCTCGTCTTGGCCGACAAGGGTCTCTGTCTTATCGATGAGTTTGACAAGATGAACGATCAAGACCGAACCTCCATCCACGAAGCTATGGAGCAACAATCCATCTCCGTCTCCAAAGCCGGTATTGTCACCACTCTTCAAGCCAGATGTTCCATCATCGCAGCAGCCAATCCTATCCGCGGAAGATACAACCCAACCATTCCTTTCCAACAAAACGTCGAGCTTACTGAGCCAATTCTGTCTCGTTTCGATATTCTCTGTGTGGTGAAAGACACTGTAGATCCAATGAAGGATGAGATGCTGGCCAAGTTTGTTGTTGGTTCCCACTTGAGAAGTCACCCTCAATTCGACCAAGAAGTTGATGAGGTTAACGTCGCAACATCTCTTGATGCTGATGTGAGAATTTCTCCCAAGAACCGAAGCGCTTTTGTTATCTAACGTGATTCTCGATTTTAGATCATCCCTCAAGACACCCTCAGGAAGTACATCATGTACGCTAAGGAGAAGATCAAGCCAAAGCTTTACAACCTTGATCAAGAAAAGCTTTCCAAGCTCTATGCGGATCTGCGTCGAGAGTCATTGGCTACTGGTTCTTTCCCGATCACTGTTCGTCACTTAGAGTCCATGATCCGAATGTCTGAAGCTAGTGCGAAAATGAACCTGAGAGAATATGTCAGAGCGGACGACATTGACCTAGCCATCCAGGTCACTGTCGGCAGTTTTGTCAGTGCCCAGAAGATGTCTATCAAGAGAACTCTCGAGAGAGTGAGTACAGCAAATCCTTTGCTCTTGAGATTTTCTTCGCTACTTCGTAAGCTGACCAATTCCTATCTGCATTCTCAGGGATTCCGAAAATACCTCACCAGCGCTACCGACCACGAAGAGCTCCTCGCTTTCCTTCTCGGACAGATGATTAAGGAGAAAGTCAGAAGCTACATCTCCATGCACATGGGTGATCAACCCGATCAGGTCAAGGTCAAGGTTGCGGACCTCGAAGAAAGAGTAAGTGTTCACCATCAGTCTAAGGACGCGTTTGTCTTGATTCTTAACATGGTCTGACTGGTCCAATTTTTTTTATCTCTATCTTTTTCAGGCTAGGGAACTTGAAATCTATGATGTCAACCCGTTCATGTACTCACAGCTGTTCATCAGGAACGGCTACAAGAACGCCAACGGCGAAATCATCAAAATTTTCAAGAGAAGAGGTCTGCAAGAGGAAGAGCTGTAGATATAGATTATCTGTACTCGACCAGACACACCTGTCTCTTTTTTTCTGCTTTACACGTTGGGTTCGGCTGTGCCAAGTTTCATCACTTCATTTTATTTGATTATCTTCTCCCTCTACTGCTTACGAGGCACTTTGCTTAATATTGATTGATGCTGGTCGTTTTTTATGTATGATTTCCTTTGTATGACTACCTGAAATATAGAATCTTCTCAGCTGCTTCTCTCCACTAGAAAAGATCAACACCATCTGCTGAAGACGAAAAAGTTGTAGCCTGTCTCTTCTACTGCGAACCCCAATTATTTTGTACAAGTTGGTCTTTCACAGCAATAGACCTATAGTGGCTAATACTTTGAGTCGCTACATACTCATGTATTAATCAATAGACGTCAAGGATAAAACAGTAAAAGAAGGGTCTATACAACATGGGTCGTCATCTATAAAGGGAGCGAAGATTCGTCGCGAACAGGAGCAATAGTGTATGTTGGTTGAGATAGCAACACGTCGAGGTATCAAATCATAGATCTGAAGGAGGGAGTGATTATGAAGACTCAACATAGCCTAGTGTTAGTTTCTGTGACATTGTTCGTTATACAAGACAGTAAAAGATGAACCATCAGACAGGATAAGTGAGTGACCTTGAGTGGAATGCGATGGTTTGCTGAATTCCGTCGTCGTCAATGAAGGTAGGTTGCCTGTGAACTGGGCCCGGGAGGAGATAGCAACAATTTGAGTCAAACTTGAGTCACAGGAGAACAAAAACAAAACACTTACATTTTGGAGAGAAATTCTTATCCCAGCTAGTTTCTTTGAAAGCGAATGTAGCAGCAGGCCGATTATCATTCTCGCTGTTTGAACGAGTTGTTTCACTAATGTGGAGGGTTTGTTTGAGCCCGCTCTCATCTCCTCCAATCGCAAATCTACCTTTCTTGTAGCCTTTTTTACTGCTTCCAAAGAGACCTTCACCACTTTCCTCTGATGGTGCTCCGTCCTGCGTATCGTCCCTCGAGCGCTTTAGACGACCTGAAGTAGTGAGCTCGAGTGGGCGGGGTTGCTTATGGAGCTTCTCGAAGAGACCACACTTGTTACAAAGAATTTTGTTGGACCATAGCGTAGAGTGCCGCCATGTTCGCGAGGTGATGCTGTTTGAATGTGTCAGCTCGCGAGGATGGAAAACAAACAGCGCAAAATGACACACACTCTTCACAGTTATGGCAGACTCGACGACAACTTTGCGTCTGTTTTTCAGAGGCACAAGAGGTATACAACACGTCCCCGACTATCTTCTCTTTGATTAGCAAACCCTCGTCCTTCTTGACCTTCTTGTTCATCCTTATACCTTCCTGCAACGGCGTAGTGAAGACTGGTCGTTGCTGTGGTGAAAACGGAGGTGGTAGTATTGGTGCATGAGACGGTACAAAAGGTGGATGGCTGTATTCGAAGCTGGAGTTTCTGGAGTGAGTTTTTGAGTGCGATGAAAACAACCAGCCGAAGCTTTCACCGCCAGCGAACGAAGCTGGAGACTGAGTTCTGCTGGTAACCAGGGACACAGTTCTGCTTTGATAGAACACATCTCGTGGTGCGACGTAGGTTTGGATAGCTGGAAGCTGGAGAAGTTGTGCCGGGCCTGGAAGGGTTGGGAGCGAGTGATTGTTTGAGGGTGCTTGGATGTCAGGAGCAGGTGGTGGTGATGGAGATGACATAGCAGAACGAACATAGGACGTCTCTGGACCATACAACTCGCTAATCTGGGGAGAGTGTTGAGGGAGAGGTTTGGAGTTGAGTTCGACAGATGAGGGAGGAGTCGCAGGCAACAAAAATCCAGTCACCCCGCCCTCGGACAAAAGCAGCGGGTTTGAGCTGGAGAGCGTTCCACGATGGTGGGTGAAGAGATTATTTTGATCGTAGAAGGAATTCATCACAAAGAGACCTCTGAAAAGCACGAAGAGAAATCGAGATGAAGAGATACTGTCAGCCCAAGGAAATTCGCAAAGAAAAAAGGGGCTGGAAGAAACGAGCAGCCCACCCAAGTCACCAGATTAAAGAGCTTCACTTGCCAGAGGTGAAACGAAAACAATCGATGTCTGTCTGAGCTCTGAGGGACACAAAACCGACGAGATCAAGCAGCAAGGACGGCGAGGGGTGTGGATGGTGGGAGAGCCCAGTCGTGTTTAGGCTTTTCATGCGATGCGTAATGAATCCAGCTGATGTTTCGGGTCGCATCATCGTACGGCCCTAATTAACGGGGTCGATCTCCTGTCTGACTGGACCGCCGCGCGCGATCAGTCCCAGGTCTCGATGCCAAAACATTGCGTGAGTCTTGCGCCCCGGGTCGATCAGAGATGGGACAGGGCTTCGGTGCCCCCTCTTCATGTGATCGTGGTGTTGGTTGGAAATCCATCGCAGGTATTTAAAAAGTATTTAAAAAAGAACCTAGAAAAATTGGGAGATCTCCAATCCCTCTGCGGACCATCCGAGGTGCAAGGACACAATATCGCGAGCGGCCGCCTGTTTGCTGCGTCACTCACTTAGAAGAAATCCTGCGCCGAGTGATTTCAGCTATCTTTCAACACGGCACAATGTTCTCATTGTGATACATACGCTAGCATCTCAGCAAGAAATACCCTCAAATCGCTAGTGTCCCCTTTCCCGCGAGAAGAAAAACGCCATCAGAACCATGAAGAAGATTGGCTGAAACGCGAGGCGGATCCCGTCCTCGGTTCAGCTGCTACGCTAGGACAGAGGTCACCTTTTCTGATTCCCAGCTTGCTTTCTGACCAGCGAGGTCTTCGTAGTATTCTGGAGACATTCCTGCCGCCAGTCGATCCGTGTGATTGAATGGTCCTGTGGGTAGGCAACACATTAGTTGACAAATGGGGTCAGACACATAGAAGGGCAAGTAGACTTTAGAGGGGAGGGGATGGCAAAACAGACCTTTGATTTTACCGAAGAAGTGCTCTGTTCGAAGTTCAGAAATTCAGATCGACAAGTTTGCCTTAGTCAAACGAATTCATCATGACACAGGGAGAAGGGGTACGCTCACCTCTTACGTCGGCTCTGAAAGTTTCTATGGGATCGATCCCCTCTTCTTCACAGATCCAGCTGAACCATCGATGACCGGTAGCAACATCTACAGGCGCCAGATAGTATCAGGTTAGAGTCAAGTGCTGAATGAAAGATATAGACAACTCACGAGTGACTTCATCACTGTGGATGATGCTGAGGTACTCGACCGCTTTCTCTTCTTCTTTCCCAACTTTACGGAACTTCTCTATTGTCAAAGGGTTGACGTCCAAGCCACGAGATTCACAGACCAAATGGATAATCTAGAAAAAAAAAGTAAGTCCAAAAACGAGTGAGTGAAGCGTTTATCACCGTGTTTTAGGCCAAACAACATGTAGGAGGGACGTACAGCCAATCGAGCTCTCAGGGAATCCTTTGTGTCCAGCGCCGACATCCATAATCCAGCATGCGTAGGGTCTAAAGGGTAGGTTAGAAGTTCGTGGAATCACAAATGAATGAAAATTGGATAGAAACAAAGAGGAGATCCAAGAAACAGAAACATATAGGAGTTTTTGACGTCGAAGAATAGGGGTGAGCGTTTGGTTTGGGGACATCAAGAGAGAAAGGGTGTGTTGTTAAAAAAAGCTTACGGTCTCCATATTTGACTCCTCTCTCATTTAGTAGCTCGTTTAACAGAGAAAAATGCTTCGCTTCTTCCAACCTAGAACAGCAGAGAGAAGTCATCAGTATCCAGTCCAGTTTCTTGAAAAGAAATAAAAATTTGAGAAAATAACAAAATTGAATAGATAAAATTACTGGGTGGAGTATGATACCCTGATTCGGCCCAGAGAACGACAACCTCTGAAGGGACATAGGGTGAGAGAGACTACTTACGCCATTCTCGTGAAATCCTCGAAGAACCCGATAGGAAGCTTGTTTCCTTTACTGGACGTATACGTGGAGAATCTGACTTGGATATCCCACGCCAAGTCCACTGCCCATTGCTCGATGTTGGCTAATGCGTGCAGCCTTGAACACGACAGCCATCCCGACGTGAAGAACAATGGAAAAAAGTCAACCCGTCAGATCAAGAAGCCTTTTCGAAGATCAAGAAGTTATTAGACTTACATCAATATCCTAGACTTTTCACTCCCACCTTTGCCCCTCTTTAATTTACCCGTCTCCCATGGCTTGACAATCTCATTGGACTCCTCCCTCGGAGGCACGCCCATCTCACTTGTCAGCTTCGCATACTTCTCCCCATCTACATTCTGTATAGGCGTTCCTACTGATAATGTCGATGAGAGATGCGACTGGAGAAGAGCGTGTGCTGAGCGCGTGAGGGTAATTTTGTCCGGGGGAGAGGAGGTGTTGAGGATCCGGTAGGCGTAGGAAAAGAGCGACGTTGATTCTTCCGACGGCGGCAGCGGTGGGGGACTGAGTGAGAGATGCTGAGTTACTGCTGCAAGCACTGTGTCTGTCGCTGATTTCGGTGACGGGGGAGGTGAGATACCAATCGGAACGGATGAGGCTGTTTTGTACGACGGTTCAGCGAATTCTTCCGAGACGCCTTTGAAGCTTATACACTCCCACTCTCCGTCCTTTCCACCGACAAAACCTATCGCATCATCTAACCTTGGGCTCTCAATGACAACCATCTCCATCCCATCCCCACCCTCGCCAGTGCCATACCCGAGAATCGCTGCCTCGGTGGGAATAATCTTGACTTTGTAAACGCATATGTGCATGCCAGTGCTGCTCTGGCCAGTGGAGAGAGAGAAATCGTACAGATGCCAGGGACAGACAATGATGGTGTCTTCTACTTCCGTCGGGGAGGAGGAGGGCATGTCCGATTCGATAGACTGGGTCGACAGTGACGCGGAAGATAAATCCATTCCTAATTTTGGGTCAAAGAGTCAACATCGGAGAAAGGAGAAAGACTAGAGGGGTCGGATACGCTCAGAGCAGTCTACTGATATGAAATGTTACCTACCCATGTGTGGACAAACCGATTCCATAGCGCTGAAACTTCCATCAGCAGAATTTTTAAACATCAATAGCGTGTGCTGCTTCTGCGGTAAAGTTGACGATGATCCAGCAGATGGCGCGATGAATGGGTGGAACTTGAACTGGAGGGTATACCGTGAGTAGGATTGAAGTTGGGAGAGCGGCGCTACCCTGTGACTCGAATAAAGAAAAGAATAGCACGTTAATGAGCAATCATGGAGACTTTCGAAGGGATGCAGAGAA
This sequence comes from Krasilnikovozyma curviuscula, assembly GCA_014825775.1. Classification (NCBI taxonomy): domain Eukaryota; kingdom Fungi; phylum Basidiomycota; class Tremellomycetes; order Cystofilobasidiales; family Mrakiaceae; genus Krasilnikovozyma; species Krasilnikovozyma curviuscula. The sequence continues at coordinate 16,611 of MVAQ01000260.1, forward strand.
CCAGAGATATTTCTATCTGCCTTCGATCATAAATTTCTCCCTCCAAACAAACAACTCCACCAGGTCACCAGTCCGTGTAGTCGCATTGGCCAACAGAAACTAAACATAGCAAAGCTTCCTTCAAAGCCGTCATGTTACTGGATTGTCATAACCCAGTGACGTGTGACAAGCTCTTCAACCATAACTCGTATTTTTCATTCGGCTCACCCCTGCTTTTTCATCACTCTTTTCAGCTAGTCAATGGCTTGATTTTGAACTTCTTTCAAGACAAGGGCTTGTTTCCCCCCTTCCCCTCCCAGAGAAGCTCCAACTGAAGGCATGAGGAGAAGCGAAGGAGAAATGACCAACTCACGGAATGAAAAGCGAGCTTGCTTCATAGTTTGCTACACCAGAACCAGACGGATAAGAGTAAAGTCAGATTTTCCTTTCTTCCCCGATGTGTATGTCGTCCCTGGTCGTACCAGCGAATGAAGCGAGGATACTCACCATTTTGTCCCTTTGCCATCCTGCTTCCACCACTATTTCTGCTGCTAGCTACTGTGTGAGCTAGCCGCTTCAAAGATACGATAAATGCTGAAGCTATTGTACCTGTTAAAAGACGAAATGAAGGACTTTGCTAGAAAGTCCACCAGGGAGTGGATTCCAACCAGGAACACGAAGAGCGTTTCACCTCTTGGAAGGGATTGGAATTGATTATTTTTTTATCTTTGATAAAAGTGTATTGATCAGACAGATAACTCTGTCGAGCGTTCAATGAAAATCAAAATAATATTTTAAGTGACTGAGCTAGAGAAATCCAGGCCGCAGTCCTCGAGACTGATCCCAAACATCATTCCATCACAGTGGCCTTTTCAATACTAAATTTATCTTTGCCCAACTCCAACTTCCTATCCAAGGTCAAAATGTCCACCACCACAAAAAGAGAAGACTTTGAAGTCAGTACGATTCTTACTCCACCCAGCCGGTGTATGTTGGCAGCGTACTGATCTGTCCGACGCGTTGGCTGTGTTGTGTAGGACTTCCCAGTTTCAAGAGTAGCTCCTGGCATTGGTAACGAGAGCCTGGTAGTCGACAGTCAAAACCAGCAGACAGGTGAGTGCCAATCGTTTCATCTCTTTCTTGCGTTTGGAAGGGAGGAACAATCGCACAGACTATTGGACTCCTTTTTCATTTCCTATTTGACCTTTTTATAGGGAACACGATGCCTACAGCTACTGGAGAAACATCAGACGACGTCGTTCCAGCTGAAATTCGTACGTCATCATCCGGCAATCCCTTCTTCGTTCTTCTTCTCGTTCTTCTTCTCTCACCTCTTTCCTCATCTACCAACAGCTGATAGGCCACGAGGAGTTGATGCCTCAGGTGGGAAAGTAGGCTTCATTGACCAAGTGAAAGGTTTCGCCAAGCTCGATGCCGGAAAGGTTTTCAATAACGAGAAGGAGGTGAAGCTGGGGGAGGCGAAAGTGAGAGGAGAGGACGTCTGAATGGTGATATACAAATAATTAGCCGTCTATTGCATTCAAGTTCCCTTGCTGTTGCTGTTGATATGCGAAGGTGGCGCTCTGTTTTGTTCGTGTGACGTAACCTGTGATCCAAGCTGCTGAGCTCTGTGTCCGACACAGCAGCCTTTCATCCTTCAACTCTCACTCTAACAAACATCTACACTATCCATCGATCGATCCAATCCAACTTTAAAATGACAGAACACCACATCAAACTTCAAGGCCCTGTCAGTCTCTCCTTCTCTACCCCCACGTCTTCCCGGCGATTCAACTGACCACTCACTCCTTTCCTCATTACTAAGGGAACCGACTACGGCTTGAAAGGAGCATCAACAGATTCATACCCCCAAAAGACGGAAGATTCTGCTACGACAGGGTTGATAGATACGGATGATGTCGACTCAAGTGAGACCCCTGCGGGTGAACACAACCGTGACAACCTGGGAGCTGATATCTGTGAGCTCATCCTCCATTTACTCTACTAGGGTACGTTCTCATAAAAACTTGGTCGTTTAAATTGTAATCGTAGCCGGCCCGAGAGGTAAAGACGCCTCAGGCCACCCCGTCTCGTTTGTCCAGCAGGTCAAGGGATATGCCAAGATGGACGCTGGTAAAGTCTTCGGAAACAAGAAGGAGGTTCTTCAGGGAGAAGAGTTATTGAGAGGGGTCGACGAGAGTGAGGTTAGGAAGATGACTTAAAGTAGAAGGGTTTCAAGATTGTAAATAGTGCATCGTGCGACGACCGTTCCTACTCATGCCCGTAACCACCTTGTGCCCGATTACTGAAAATGAAGCAAACCTCTGCTACAAAAGATTTCTCAGGATCCAAATACTCCAAGTGTGCGCAATTCGCTCAACTTGTTTGAGATGGTATCATAATTAAAGCTCATCACTTTTACAACCTGCTCTCTCTCTTCCTTTCCCTCCAATCATCATCATGTAGTTCTTTTCTCAGCATCTCTCCAATCTCGACGTACTCGTCTATACACTCTGGATTCTGCAGTGTCGACCGATTGATTGATTTGGCGACCGGCATTCCATTGAGAATCTTCTTGATCGGGACTTCAACTTTCTTGTTTGAGATTGTGAGAGGAATCTATGAAACCAAGATTGAAGAAGTTTGAGAATGATTAGGATAGAAAGCATGAAAGTTAGAAGTAAGAAAAAAAGGGAAATCCTCGCGACGCACGTCTATCACCTGAACGATCCTTTCTGGAACGAATCTCTTACTCTTTCTCTTAATAATTTCCTCCTTCACCTTCTTCTCCAGTGTCCTATCCAACACCCTGCCTTCATACATTTTCAAAAACAATACCACTCTCTCGTCCCCACTTGGTAGTCTCTGCCCAACAGCCAGTGAATCGACAATTACGCCATGGAACACTGCCAAAGAGGTGATATCGTACAGCTCGCTCGAACCAAACCTGATACCGGACGGGTTTAGCACGCCGTCAGAGCGCCCAAGGAAGACGATTCCGCTTGTCAAGGAGGAAGAAAGGATGAGGTCGCCATGGTACCACCATCCGTTCATAGGCTCAGGGAAATAGGATGCATGATATCTCTCGAAGGAGGCGAGGACGGAGGAAACTGGGAAGCCGTCTGTGTGGAATAAGAGATGGAGTTTGTCTCTGAGATGGACGACGGGGATCGGAGAGGCGAGAGGAAGTTACTTACAGCCTTTCAAGGGCCAGAAACCGACCGGTTGGCTGGGGAAAGAAGCTTTACAAACAAGTTCTCCTGGTGAGTCCTCGATACGCAGTGCCGTCTCTGAGAGAGCGACGACCGCCATCCTTAAAAAACGAATAAGACACATTTGTTTGTGTGAGCAAAAAAATGGAAAAAAAAAAAACGCGACGGATCTCGCACTTTGGAGTGAGAAAAAAAAACACTCACCCTAAACAGGCACTTTGAACTTCTCCACTGTAGACAGGTAGAGTCGTGTTGACGCCTGCGAAACAAGAGCAGATATCCGTCCCACCAGACATGGACCCCAGCAACAAGTCCTTCTTCTTCAGACCCTCATCATATACCCACTCAAAAAGCTGTGATGACAGTGGCGATCCCGTCGACAAAAGGATCTCGAGCGTGTCCACCTTGGTCCCTGGACGTTGTTGCGATCGTAGATTTACAGGCCAAGACGACTGCGGAAGGTGGTGCTGACTCTCGATAAACTTAGCTGACACACCCAACACTGTCATTCCAACATCATCAACTATGTCCCACAGCACACTAGCGCTTGGTCGCAACGGGCTGCCCTCATACAACACCAGGCTTGCACCTGTCGCAAGCGTCGACCAGAGCCAATTGGCCATCATCCATCCCGTAGTGGTATAGTAACACACAATATCCTTTGTTGAGAGCGAAAGGGAGATGAGCTGTTCTTTGAGCAGCTGTAGGAGGATGCCGCCGGATGAGTGTACGATTGCTTTGGGGGTGCCTGTTGTGCCACTCGAGAAGAGGATGAAGAGCGGGTGGGAGAAGGGGAGACGGAGGAATGTTGTGGGTTCGTTTGTACACGATAAAAAGGACGTCCAGGGTATGAAAGCAGTTTTTGAAGAGCTAGGAGATTCGATGTAGGCGGTTGTCGAAAGAGACGGGACGACGACGATCTGCGGTTTGGTCGTTCCTGGTAAAGAAGAAAGGATGTCTGGGATTTGGGCTTGGAGGTGTTTAATTTGTCCATTCCAGATGACACCGTCTGAAATAAAGATGACCTTGGGCGAGATAGGTCCAAATCGTTCAGCAACAGCAACAGCGCTGAAATCACCAGAAACGGACGAAATAATCGAGCCAATAGATGAAGCTGCAAGGACTACAGCGAATGTTTCCTGTGTTTTGCAGGAGAAAATTAAATGATGAGAGACTGGCCAGAAGTTAGTGGGGTTGTCGGTTACGAACGATGCTATTTGCTCCCCAGATCCCGACACGATCTCCCTTCCCAACGTTTAGATCTTTCAAGCCTCTTTGTATCTTTCCAACTAGGGCATTCAAATCAGCCAGGGTAATCGCTCGTTTGGTTTGAATTGCTGAAGTTTGATCTCCGTGAGAGTCAGGCTCTGTGAAGGAATAGCAAGCTATCTTGTCTGGTGTTGTGAGGGTATGACGGAGCATGTTTTCAGCCCATGACAGTGTAACTGTTGGGAACCATTGAGGTACGGCTGAAGGTGGGAGGGCAACGTCGACCACAGGCTATATGAAACAACAATTCAGCCTGAATTTCCCCAACTCTTTAGAACCAACTGAGGTGCTCACTGAGTTATCATCTAAACCTTGTCCAATCACCTCACAAAAGTACCAGACTTCCTTCCAAAATCGAGCTCGAGTGTCGTCTGCAATAGAAAACTCGTATAGATCGGGATAGGATTTCAGTTTGAGCTGGGGAAATTTGGTATTGAGATGGTTGATGAATTTCTGGGTCTGACTGCTCCCAGGATCTGTTGGGGTGTACAGAAGTCGAGGTTTTTGCTGTCCCATTATATCCTCTTCTGGCCAGCGACCGGTTCGTCGACGGAGCGAGTGAGGCGGTCAGCAGACAAGTACCATAGGACCAATCCAGCATTGGACTGCTCAATGTTTTTCACCCCACACCGGCCTACCCAATAATAAAAAAGGTAAAGATTCTCTGTCATAACATCCGATAACATCCGGAATTCCTGTACTTAATGAATTTCTTTCGCCTGGCCGATATTAAGACGCGTTTTAGAGTTTTCCCTGTCCATCAACCAGCAGCGACTCGATTTGGGTGAGTTTACGCCGATTTGTTGTTGTCGAATTTCTTGGGAAGGCTAGCTGGGCAAACTTTGATAAGGAACGTGTAGAAGGGAGCAATTTGACATGTGCCTCTGCAGATTTAACGTTTGCTAGAGGGGCAGGGGTCACTACCTTTGCATGTGAAAAAGGTTTGGACAAACTCAAAATCGACGGGATTTCCAGCTAGTTCTCTCCACCCATCCCACTGTGTTGATTTAGAACTATGTCTATTGGTGCTGATACTGATTCAAGTCACAGGAACCAGCGACACGATCATCCTTCCTCGTCGTCGTCTTGGACCCAACACCCTCCCCCTCACCAGCCTCAATCATCACAGAGCACGACGAAACTTTCTGCGACGAACCCACGTACATATTCAGCACACAGAGACAAGACGTCTTCACCATCCTCAGCAGCTTATCCTGCAGTGGGCTCGTTGTCAACAATGTCGTCCAAGACGGTCACTCCAACTCCTCAGGGTAGCCATCAACAACCTGCTCTCTCGGCTTCGTCGAGGCAGCAATTTCCACCTCGTCCCTCATCAGCCTCGCCTTTACCATCGTCTGAACTTCTAGGTGGTGGTGGTCGAGCATCGTCATCGTCAAATAACGCCATGCCGTTGCCTCGTCGGCGTTCTTCTCAGCGCGAGCCTCCTAAGAAGAAGGAGGAGATAGGACCGCTGCACTACTTACCGATGGTTGTTCTGGCGGTGCCTTTGATTGGAAGCCTGGTTCATGGGAGGGCTGACAGTTGGAGTGATGGACTCGTTATAATTCTCGTAGGATGGTGGCTCTACTACATCGTCAGGAGTGAGTTAGCACGATAGCCTTGTCAAAAAACTTTATTGCCTAACCTGCTCCGACACCTCTCTCTTTTTAATCCTTGCACAGAACCTTGGGATCTGTATCACTCAGCTGTACACTACAGCTTGCTCCAATCACACCGATCTTCATCCTCCTCAAAACTTAAAGATACAGTCGCCCGATCCGAGCTTCGCTTCCTCTCCAATTCCTACTTCTTCCTCACGATCCTCTCTCCGATCCTTGGTGGTAGTCTCCTATACTTTACGCGGAAAACGCTCCTCTCGCCTTCCCAGTCGGATAGGTATATCAACACGTTCAACATCAACCTCTTCATTCTCGCCAGCGCTGTCAAGCCCATCTTGCACCTGTGCTCTCGGATGACTGATCGTGCAGCGACGCTGAAGGAAATGATTGGTGAAGAGGCGTTCGAGCCGACCGAAGTTGAGTCGCTCAAAGAGCGCGTAGAGGATCTCGAGGACCTCGTAAAGAAGCTTGAGCACGAAGGTGCCAAGCGGTCACATCTGGAGGAGCTTCTCGATGAAATATTGAATCCGCTGGAGGATCTAGATAAGGCTATGAAAAGGCAGGAGAGGAAAGGAGAAATCATTCGCTTGTCTGTCGGCGAGCGGTTAGAGAATTTTGAGAAGGGTCTCGAGATGGTCAGGTTCGAGCTCGAAGAGGAGAGAAATGAGCGAAGAAACTTCGGATGGGGATTCGAGAACTGGATCTGGGGCCTCGTCGGCAGTCATCATCAACAACAATCTTCGTCTGGCGGTGGCTGGAAGGGTCTTGGATCCTACGCTTCCAACAAGCTCTCATTTTCGAGCCGACCAGGTTATCACCTCAAATCGGCCTCCAGCTACAACAACTCGGCATCAATCAACGAGAAAACGCTCAACCGAGCTGGTCTCCACCGTCATTCTCAATCCCTCAACGGCGTCGGGGGTACTCCATCGTCCAACCAACCGAATCTCTTTGACCCCTACGGTCGTCAACAACTGCATTCGACACTTCCAAGCGGTGAAATTGACCTCTCGATCTCTGAAGAACCCGCCATCCATTCTGGAGGGTCCGAATCGGACGACCAGTACAACGCGACTTCGCCACCGACGGGCCTAAAACCTCTGCTCTTGCCGGGTCACTATCGCCAGCAATCCCTCGACCAGCAGTCTGCGAGACTTTCTCCTAGTATCGGAGCTGTCACGGCCCTGCCCCCTACTTCGCCTTACTATCGCACAGCGTCACCTCAGCTGCTCCAACCCCATCAGCAGCACGTCCACCACCCTGCCAAACAATCTTCCTCACCAACGATCGCCAGCACCCAAAACGCACTAGCCCTCGTTCAGATGTCTATCCTCTCTTTACTCGAGCTCCTAGTTCTCAGTCCCCTCAGGGTCGGGTTCAAGATTTGCCTTCTGCCCACGTTCATCCTCAAGTGGTCCATTGGTGTCTGCGGCGCGTGGCTAATTCTCATCGGCGAGCTCGTCGGCGGTGGTAAGCGAGCTACCAGAGGCGCTGTACAAAAGACTGGCGGCAGGGAGGTGACAGGCGCTGTTGTCGCGCCAGGGAGGAGGGGGAGTGAGCCGGGTAGGGTACGATATGCTTAACGAAAAGCATCATAACGGTTCCGTTCTCTCTTCCCGTCTTGTTGTCGTTTTTTTGCTCTGTTTGATCGTCTTAATGACTTCCTGGATTCTTTCTCTTCTGTGCTGTGTTGTTTTCTTTTTCTGTTTATGCGCTGACTTAGTCTCTCGTTCTGACGTTCTTCTCATGTATCGTACACGTCAATTGAACGTATCATTATCTGTCTTCTTTTCGTATCTCTATAACGACTCTCTTTACCGTACAACTATCGTGTTGCCGTATCTGTATTGTTGATGCTTTGCAGCTGTTTTTATTTTACTTTTAAAGAAAGAAAGAGCCCTTCAAGCCTTACCTCCTTCCAATTTAATAGTGGATTGTTTTTGGCCGTTCTAGAAACAAGGTTAGCTTTATGGTTCTGCAGAGTTGCAGTGGCGGTGGGCCCAGCGTCACGGCGAGAAATAGCGAGGACTGGCTAACATTTACAGTTCACTCCAAACTAGCACTCTCTTCAAATAATTTTACTGGATAGGGAAACTGTAATGAAACCCAGGACACAAGAGCTCAGTGCAACTCATTAGATAGAGTTTGGAATAGTAATAGTGAAGTAAGTTGACTGAAGCTGCGAAACGGCGTGCTGTCTCCTCACCTGTAGTCGTCTTGTTTCTTTTGCGACTTGATAGCTACTTCAATACAGGATCTAGAATACAGAGACATGGAAGCCTCTTCAACATCAATAACCAGTACTCCTAGACGGCCCTCACGAATCACTTTAGTTTCAGCTGGTTCTAACGTCTCTCGAAACAGCACCCCGGTCGCTTCACCGACATCTCGAGCGCGTAGAGGCAGTGCATCAAACTCAACACCTCATATCACCGATCAAAATAATGAAAATGCAACCCGACGAACGTCTCTGCGATCTCCTCACCGACGGCAGTCGTCCACAGCCAGCGCCGGCGAAGAGGGAGCAGATTACGTCGAAGTGTATGGAGACACACCTTCCCGTCGTCAGCTTCAGAACATCACTGGAAGCCCTGATGGATCAAGATTAGCCACATTAGGGCTCTTGACAGCTTCACCGGAATCAGAAACAGTGCCGCTGCCACCAGCATTGACGGCACCGCATATGTCAAATGTCGAACAATCTGGTGATGGGTATGCTTACCCCGGGGACGGAACAGAAGAAAATCCTTATGTCGTCAGCTTCCAGACTGGTGATCCTGTCAACCCAAAGAACTGGCACTGGGTCTACCGGTGGTTCCTGATGTTCTTGGGGGCGTGCTGCATGACGGGTCCTCTGATCTCCATCGCAATTATCACCTCAGGCTACAGTGGGATGATGAAGACTTCTGGAGCAAACACCGAGGACGTCACCGCCAGTGGGACTTTGTATCTCTTCGGTCTTGCGTACGTCAATCTTCAGCGAGGACGATTACAGAGAGTAGATAATAGATTGACAGTTTTTCTTGGGTTTAAAGAATTGGGTCGCTGATGTGGGCACCTCTGGGAGAACTTTATGGACGAAAACCAGTCATGATGGGCACTCTCTTCCTCTACAGCATATTCACGCTCGGTTTGTCATTCTCGAATACACTGGCTCAAATGCTGGTGCTCAGATTCTTCGCAGGAATATTCGGTTCAGGTAAATTCATTTTCCCCAGCTTCCTCGTTGCCGCCCTTCGATGAGCCGACTCCACTTCTTCAACAGCACCAATGTCTCACGCGCCTGCTATGGGTTCGGACCTATTCTACTCGTCAGAGATCGCTATGCCTCTGATCTTCGTCTCTATCGCGCGATTCTTCGGGCCATCAGTAGCCCCGATCTTCGGAGGCTGGATCTTTGAGAGAACTGGAAATTGGAGATGGTGCGCTTGGGTGGCTGTAAGTTTACCTTGAAATTGCTCGCACCAAAATGGCGTACCTGATCCTGGCTATTTGTCATACTCGCAGGCCATCTTAGGATTCTGCCTCACTCTTATCGCAACGCTCCTCATGCCCGAAACGTACCCTCCTGTACTCCTCAAACGGAAAGCCAAACAGCTCGCTAATACGCTGAACGGTCAAAAACACATCACAGCCTATCAGCTCGGAAGGAAGCTAAGCGTCCAAGAGGAGGTCTATGGATACCTCGTGAGGCCATTCTTGTTTCTGTTTGTAGAGCCAATTGTGTTGTTGCTGTCATTGCACGTCGCGTTCTTGTAAGTGAAGAAAGTAATTCTGTCCTCAGAGCTGCACTAATGACGTTCTTGCTTTCCCAGGTATGGCATCCTCAATTTATTCTTCTCAGCATGTGAGTAAATACTCTTGCCCTCGCAACAATCTCCATGGTCGAAAATGTGGCACTACACCTTTGATATGGTATTGATTCTGACGATTGTCCTCCATTTTAGATCCATACATTTTCAAAACAGAGAGACACTGGTCCCAAGGAGATGCAGGATTCTCTTTCTTCGGAATAATTGTAGGCTTTGCTCTCGCTGTCCCACTCGCCGTTTGGACGAACCAGCCTTACTTACGGAAGTCAGCTAAATCACCCGATGGAAGAGCACCACCGGAGGAAAGACTTTGGTTCGGAATGCTCGGTGCTATACTGCTGCCCATCTCGTTGTTTTGGTTGGGATGGAGTAGTACGGGGGTTCATTGGATTGGTGAGCGTGGATACTGGTTGCGATACTGGTGTAAGCCATCAGACTAACTTGACTTCTTTTGAGTTATTTCAGTCCCCGTGCTTAGTGGGATTCCATTCGGTATTGGCCAAGTTGCTTTGACACTTAGTGTCTTCTGCTACTTCTCAGATGTGTATGTTCATCTGGTCGGCTCTGTCCTGGCTGGATCCAACTTCATGAGGTTCATGTTTGGAGGTGTCTTCCCACTATGTAAGCACCTCTCCATCCCCTCTCATTCGATAATCTTGTTAATAAGGTCTTCTAGTCTCCACTCAAATGTTTCAGAAACTCGGCTCTCCATGGGCTTGTTCCCTGCTTGGCTTCCTCTGCATCGTCTTTGCTCCCGCACCAATAGGCTTCTACATCTACGGCCAACGGATCAGAACTCTATCTCGCTATGTACCTGAGGTTCCTTCATTTGCAGTGGGCGACGCAACCATCAAGAGTAGGGCTGTCGAAGGCGATTTAGAGAGTGGAGTTTTAGGTGGTAGTGTGACACAAGAATCGTCGCCTGCCGCTGCTGTCCTCGAGAAACTACCACAGTAGATCTTTCTTCTCCTCATCTTGGTGTTGTTTTCTTGCCTTGAGTTGCTCACACTGTATTGTAGCATGTCTTGTTTGTAACTTTGTCTCCTTGTTCACCGCCTTGTACTTGACCTTATTCGCTCTCATCTTGATGCTTATCGCACAAAAATGCTTCAAAATACAACCTACTGAACTAGAATAATAATATGAAACAAACAACTACAAACCCAAGTGGAAAGCATATTGACAAAGTCCCGAGACATGAAACTACGCAGTGGGA
>MVAQ01000025.1:0-150193 GCA_014825775.1 Krasilnikovozyma curviuscula
GGCCTGTCTACTGAGGGAGATCAAAGTAGGGGTCTCGTGGTTCTCCTCGCTGAGGGCGAGCTGCCAAGCACCAATCACCTCCTCGGCGTCACATGGTCGGATGAAATTGAAATTCGGGAGTGCTCGGTAGAAGGAGGCAAGAGCGATAGGCTGGTGAGTGGGGCCATCCTCTCCGATACCGATGCAGTCGTGCGTCGCGATACCAATAAATCTCAACCCCTGGAGAGCAGACATACGTGCAGCTGGCGCAGCGTAGAGCCAGAACATAAAGAATGTGGAGCACACACTGCATTAAGAATGGACACGAACTCAGTTGCGGGTAAAACAGGGGAGTGGACGCTTGTGGTGTTGTGATACTCACGGAATGAACATGCCTCTCTTGTAGGCGGCGAAACCGTTGGCGATGGCCAACATGCTGAACTCTCTAATACCGTATCTGATTTGTCTACCAGAATAGTCGCCCAGTCCGCTGCTTGGCTGGAATTGGAAAGTTAACACAAATTCGCGGGCTTAGATGAGTAGGTGAAACCACAGGTCGAAAGAAGTAAGAGACTAACCTTCTGGAAGTCAACCTCACCCTTGAAATTGACAAAGGTAGAGTCCTTCAAATCGGCAGAACCGAGGACGAAATTCTTGTAAACTGGAGCGAGGGCCTGGACAACAATACCTGACGACTTCCTGGTGGCAGCAGGGGCGGTTGGGAGTTCAGCCTTGGAAGGCAAGAGAGCCTCCCATCCAGATGGAAGGTTTCCCGTCATTCGTCCCATCAATTCCTTCTCCTCCTCTGGATACTTCACTTTGTACTCGGCCATCATCTTGGTCCAAGCGTCCTCAGCAGCGGCGCCCTTGACTGGGACGTCTTTGAAGTAGTCGTACACGGCATCAGGGACGTAGAACTTTTTATCCTGGGCAAACCCGTAGTAGTCCTTGGTGTACTTGACTTCCTCCTCACCAAGAGCAGCACCATGGGCAGCATTGTTGTTTTGTTTTCGGGATGGGAAACCAATGATGGTCTCAATGTTCACAAAGATTGGCTTTCCGGACGTCGAAGCTTTGGCCTTGGCGAGGGCAGCATCAATGTTGTGGAGCTGTACAAAAAAAAACAGGATAAACACCAGAAAGGGGATGTTGCTCGAGTGAACGGAACAACAGTCGCTGAAGTCAGACTTACATCGTTGGTGGCTTTAGTAGCGTGGATGACTTCCCATCCACAAGCAGCGAGCTTGGCAGAGGTGTCATCAGTGAAGCAGTCGTCGATGAATCCATCGACAGTGATCTTATTCTGATCGTAGACCAAGATCAAGTTGTCGAGACCCAAGTGACCGGCAAGAGAGATGGCCTCCTGACCGACACCTTCTTGAATACATCCATCACCGGTGAAACACCAGATCTTGTTGTTGGAAACTTCGAAACCTGGCTTGTTGTACTGGGCGGCAATCTGCTTGGAAGCCATGGCGAGACCAACCGCATTGGCGATACCTTGACCGAGCTAGAAGACGGGGGATAAGTCAGGAAACATGATCCAAATACACCTTCAAATTCAGAAACAAACTTACAGGACCTGTGGTGACTTCAATGCCTTCGTATTCCTGAGCGGGGACGAAGCAAGCCAATCGGAAATGGTCAGCGCGCATGCGGACCGACGAGCCGCCGCCCGGCTCTATACCAAAATCGAGAACTTTGTCTTACAATTTCCGGGTGGCCAGCAGCAGTAGTCTGATCTTCGATGGCAGTTGGGGAGTGATAAGCTCTGATCTGGTCCATTGTCCAGTGCTTATAGCCAGAAAGATGAAGATAGATGTATTGCAGCAGACAGGCGTGACCAGCCGACAGGATGAATCTGTCTCTGTTGAACCAATCTGGGTTAGCTGGATTGAAAGTCATCTGGTTCTTCCAGAGAGAGAGACCGATGGAAGCAGCTCCCTATACAATGCGGAGGCACAGACGAAGGCACATGTGAGCACCTCTAGCACACTGAGCTTCTTTATCAGACAAAACTCACCATGACTGTTCCTGGGTGTCCACCCTGAGATAGAAAATAATAGACCACAAGTCAGTACATCATCTTCCAGCGTTCTGATTTGCGGTGAAAGGCAGCACGACGTCTGCAGATCGGCGATTTCCTCGACAGCCCATTACAGCGACGAGGTGAAAACCTCATTTTTGCATTGAGCAGGCTACTAACCTTGTACTGCTGGGTAAGCTCGACACCAAGGACTCGGACAGTGTTAACAACGAGATTCTCGATGTCAGTCTATCCAACAATAAGCAATAAAAAGTCAAGATCAGTCCATTTCCTTCATCCCGGAAAGAAAATGTATGGCGCGTACCACGTCCTTGGCCATAGGAGCCAGATCTGAATCAGGAGCTTGACCGTTTGGCATTATGAGTGATAAGAGAGGTAAGGTGGGAGTGGTAAAAGGCGATGGTGGTTGGTGGTTGGATGAAGCCCCGGAGGGAGCCAACCCCATGTTTTTAAGGGCAACCGGCCTAATAATTTGGATTCCACCGGTGTCGCTCGCCGGTGATGGAACGTGATGGCACCACTACTGCTTGGCTCACGGCCGTTAGGGAGAGCATTATACGTCTCTATGGGCGAGGGTGAAGCGGTGAGATAGATGGCAAGATAGCAAAAATGAAGCAAGCAGCAGATGAACAACGTATATGCTCGCGCAAATAAGTCATTTGACAAGTGTTCTTTCCACGATGTCAGTCTAAGATAGAATCTTGTCTGCTAGAATTGATGATAGAATAAGTTAAATGTCCAATGGCCTGGTAAAACGGTTCCCCAGAAGGAATTGTACGCGCTGTATAGTGATGGTGATGTAACGACGCATAGCGGATATTTACGTGATTTTACAATCAGAGGATTGGAATATTATGATGCTCAACTAAACAGCTTGCTCTTAGGGGATTATGTTTGACCCAGGTGAGAACAGCATGGTCGACGGTGACCAAAGGACTATTACACACGCTGCCTTGACTCAAAGTCAATGCACTTGTGGTATTCCTCTTAAAATGGACGAGAACATCAGTATTTCTCATAGAAGAGTCCTGTGAACTCATTTTACACTCAGCTTTGTTTTCGATGAGTACCGTAAATTGCAGCAGAAAGGGTTTGTTTACGTCGGCTATTTACAAAACGGTGAATTGCCAAACACTTCCTTCACAATACACAAATAGCCTCGAGTACATTCCTTAACTTGAAGTTTCTTTACTGAAATGATGCGAAACCAGCGAAAAAAGAAAATTTGGAAAATTAATGCCCTTTAAGAAATCCAGAGGAGGGCGTCGTCAAGATTTTTTGGTTCGGCATTGTCCTCACACATCATTTTAACAGAATTCACCAAAATGAGCTGTGGCACTGAACAGACAGCTGGACTGCCTGATGCTGAAGAGAAGATGATCCGTTAGTCTCTGTTGTTTCTATTGTTTTGCTGGTGTGGGCGGCTGACTGATTTCTTTTGTTTCATTTTGCTATCTGCAGCAAGGAAGAAGGTCGACACGAGCATCTGCATTCGATGCAAAGAAGTAAAAGGCGTACTGGTGGTCAAGCATACCACCTACTGCAAGTTAGTAGGCTTCCTCAGAAGCTCGTTCGTCCCACACCCATTCTAACCAATCCTTTCCTTTTGGAATTCAGATCATGCCTCTCCACTCACTTAGTCGCCAAGTTCCATGCATCCTTGAAGCCTTACTCTCCTCCAACGTCAAGTAGGCCTCCAGTTCTGCTAGCAGTGTCTGGTGGATCGTCCTCAGTTTCGATGCTTGACATGTTCTACAAGACGTACTTGAAGCCGGATGAAGCTGGGAATGAATCCAGAAGGTCAGAAATCTGGGGTCCTGTTGTCGTTGGATACATCAACTGCTCTGAAGCTGGTGTCGATGTATGAATCGATTGTCTTTCTCAGAACGAAAAGTTTGGCTTGCTGACATCCAAAAACTTTTTCTTGTCATAGTCACCGAACCTCACCGACGAGATTAACAGCCTAGCAGCTTCTTACAGTCTTCCATTCATCTCTCTCAAGCTCTCTGATGCGTTCGATCCATCGATAGCAAGTTCAGATGTCCCAGAACACTTGCAATCCTCATCCTCAGCT
The DNA here is from genome assembly GCA_014825775.1 of Krasilnikovozyma curviuscula. NCBI lineage: Eukaryota > Fungi > Basidiomycota > Tremellomycetes > Cystofilobasidiales > Mrakiaceae > Krasilnikovozyma > Krasilnikovozyma curviuscula. The sequence continues at coordinate 4,101 of MVAQ01000025.1, forward strand.
TCCAACGCAGCGAAGCTCACCCAGCTTTTAACCTCCCTACCTAGCACATCCCAACCTCAAATTCTGACATCACTCCTCTCCTCCTTGCTGCTGCGTCTGACGATGTCGCTGAAGACAAGTGAGACGACCCCTCAGCCGTACCTCCTTACCTCACTCTCCGCAACTCGTCTGTCAACAAACTTTATTTCCCTCGTCTCCTCGGGCCGTGGTTATCCCATTCCATTGTTGATGTCTCCGGGCTATGAGCACGATATAGGTGCGAAAGAAGTCAGAGTTATGAGGGAAATCGGATCCAGGGAGTCGGCTTGGTACGCTCATGTCAACAAGCTGAATGACAGGTTCGGGGAAGGGTCGAGAGGGGTTGTCAATTGGAGAGGTTGGGGTGGTGCTGGGAGTGGTAGAGATGGAAGAGGTTCGATCGAAAAATTGACGGAAGGTTCGCCCGCTTCCTGAACCGGTCGAGTCGAGGACAGTGTCACTGACCTATCTTCTATGATTAGACTTCATCTCTACTCTCGATGGGTCACATCCGTCTACGGTCTCAACTATTGCTCGTACAGCCGGCAAACTGGTGTTCTCTGGAGAGGAGCAAATCACCTCTTTGCTCAACGTGAAGGGTGTAAAGACAAGGAAGTCTAGGAACGCAGGCACGGATTCGTCAGTTCAAGTTGATGTTCCTATTTTGTCCAAGAAACAACCTAGCTCTAGGGTGTGCCCTCTTTGCGAACTGTAAGTCGGCTCAGGCTCTGTAATGGATGTGCGCAACTAACGGCCCCCTGGATCTTCACTCGACAGTCCTTCTGATCCATCACCTACGGCTTGGAAAGCTCTCACATCACTCACCTCTCTGAAGCAGGAGTCAGAGGATGAAGCTCAAACTCAATCGCTCTCTTCGCTTCTTTGCTATGGTTGCGCTCAAACGATATCAGGGGGAAAGAAGGAGATCGTAGAGGCTGATCTGCCCTTTTGGTCAGCGGCACATGTCGGACAGAGGAGAGATGGGAAGGAGAAGATATTGAAGGATTTTTTGTTGGAAGACGATGAGTGATTTTGTATCGCTCATTGTTATTTTATCCCATTAGGTTCAGAAATCAAAGATACTTCGCTTTTACATATGAAAGCGATTCTCTTCGAAGGAAAGGATGATGTATCCTTATCTTCGTCCTATTGAGAATTGACCGCCACAAAGGAGCACAGCTGTTGGGATCGTCGAGAAGACGTTGACCCAAACTGGTGAAGACCGCTCAATCCTTTACTTCTACAATTTCCTCACCATGGAGCAATCATCAGCCTTGCTGCAGCACCTGCTCTCTAGGATTGACGCCGACATCGGTTGCTTGCAGAACTTGGGTTTGGTCAATCCAGGAGACGCAGCCCTCATTCGATCGAAACTCCCTGCTGCCAACTCATTGCAATCCAACAACCTAATGCCACCGTCTCCAGCACAATCTTACAACAGCAATGCCCCAACGTATGGAGCTCCATTCTCTCAGAACAATACTGCAGCTTCTCGTCCACCACCACCACCCCCTTCTCGAAGTACTGGACCTCCTGAAATTCAAGCTAGAGCTCAGTGGGACTATGGTATGGCAGGAAACCCAGCCCCAGACGATCTGTAAGTGATCGTTTCATATTTGCTAGACGTGGGAAGAAGACGTCGTAGGGGCTGACATATGTGCTGCGTCGTTCCCGCTTTGTGTGGCTTTCAGTGTTTTCCGCAAGGACGACGTTAGTGAGTCTTTTCAGACAACTTCAATCTAACTATTCTTTGCACAAGCTGTCAAGCAGCTCCAAGTCAACATTTGCTGATATTTTCTCGTACCCGCTGGTGCTCTGAAACGCCTGTTTCAAAATTCCCCAGTCATCATTACTGAAGAAGTGAATAACGACTGGTGGAAAGGTCGGTTATCTCACGATAATGGTCCCAATCCTAGAATTGGAATCTTTCCCAGTGCCTATGTCCAAAAGTGAGTTTTGACAGCGGGGCTGTCGAGACCGTTTTGGACTTTCGAACTGACCCATCTCTCGTTTTCAATCACTCAGAATGCCATCCAACGCCCTTGTTCCAGTTTCAAATGCCTCTTCAATGGCTCTTGCTTCGAATGGGTCTTACGGCGAGAAACAGAACTACTACCCACCACAACAATACAACCAAGGACCTCCACCTCAACAATATCAGCAGCAGTACCAACAAGGACCCCCTGTACAGTACCAACAGCCTGGTTCTGTTATTCAGCAACCTCCCGCAGCTCCAGCTAAGCCTCCTGGGAAAGTATGTTGCAGTGCTTTTCAGTTTCTGCGATTTTTTAGTTTGCTTTGGCGCGCTGACTCTTTCCTCTCTGTGAATCGCAGTTCGATGGCATGGGAAAACTCCTGGCAACTTCTGCGGTTGGTGGGCTCGGATTTGGCGTGGGGAGTGCGGTAGGAGGAGATTTGGTGCATGCTATATTCTAAGATCATCATTGGAGGGTTGGAAAGCGTGCGGTATGCTCTGGACAGATACACGACTACGTCACTACAGCAATAGTCACGATGAATTCTCAGTACATAGATCCTCGAGGAGACAATGCCATTTTTGGAGCGATTCGAAGTGCGATAGATCGAAATTGTGTTCGACAGTGGGTACGCGCCATCATATTGCGTACAACTCCCTTTTTACTCGTACTGTACGAAGATTACTGCAAAAATTAACACTTAGACAGGTTTCTTCTAATGAATATGCCTTGGAAATTGGCTAATAGCGATCTGGTCTCGCTCGTCTTGACGCCTCGAAAGCTTACCTCGACACGGCCACCATCATCCATCGCTTCCCCTTCCAGGTGACCACGATCTGCAGATGCACCTGCACCAGATCGTAATACCAACAGACCTTCAGTTCAAGAAAAAAAACTTCCCCAAGGAACAGCTCAGAGGCAGGCTCAACCACCTGCCGCCAGCGACGAAGACGGCATGCTCGCGTTAGTTCTGTACCAAACAGCAGCTTCTTCTGCCGGGCGTCGTTGATCTTCCGCTTCTCAACCAACCTCGAGTCAGACAAGTCATCTGCAACTGTTAAGATGCAATGCCATAGCTGGCTAGCTTCAATCACAGCTGAGCCGTGGCTTCTTTCAAGTCTTTCACAACGAAGACTTGACTTTGGATAGAAGATCGCTTTTCTTGCGATGCATCCGTGCTTGCGTTTCATTTCCTCCTTGAACCGATCAGAACAGAACAACACTGTAATTAGTAACCCCTTACCATACAGCCTTGCGTGACAGTCGTTGTTGGAGTGGACGTGCAAGTGCCAACTGCAGTGGAATTTGCGTGGAAAACCGCCCGGCGATTGTTCTCGCCTGACTCGGGCACCCGCGCTGCCATATCCTTGGTCATTTTCTCTTCGGACAATCAAACTGAAGTTCTGAGAGTAGAAGAACCTTCTCAACCACCAAACTACATCAGCTGTTACCAAAAAAAAAATGGAGCATGTCGAACGGTTCATCGCGTACCTCACAGCCAACAGAAGAGGCTACGAGGCCGATATCTTCACCAGGAAGCACATCACCAAGCCAGCTACTCTCACAGTGTCAGGACCTGCACCAGCTGATTTCCTCCCTGAAGCCCCTCACCCTTCCATTTCTTGGTCAAGCCCACCGACGGGAACGATTTCCCAGCTCTTCATCTGTACTGATTCTGACGCTCCCTTGGGAGCCATCAACCACAGTATCTGGTTTGTTAGTGCTGAATTTCCTCTTCAGTCCTTTTGGTGTTGCCAGCTGATGAGAATTTGGAAAAATCGTTCGGGAAATCCAGAACATCCCCCCAACCATCACCAAGGTCTCAGCAGATGACGTTCCCAAACAGGACAGTGACTTCAAATGGGGGATTGGAAAGAATTTGATGAGTGCCATCTACGGTAAGTAGCTCATTATACTTCCTCGTGAGTCAAACGGGTTACTCAAAACCAATTCGACACCTCAGTTCCACCACGACCATTGGTTGGGCATGGTGCCCACAGCTACCACTACCAAGTCATCTGCCTCGACAAGCAGCTTGAGGCGAAAAAGGGCCAGAAGCTGACTGAGACAGATATTCTGAAACAAGTGAAGGAAGAAAACATTCTTGCGTGGGGGTCCTGGGTTGGATCCTGCGAAAGGACTGGATCAAAGAAGTAGAGAGAAATCCTCTTTAGGTGAGTTGACAAGAATTCATGAATGCTGTTCCAGTTTTTGATCGCTTCCTTCCCAGTTATTGGTTCGACTTCCGACACCCATCGCAGCTCGCGATCTCGACACGTACATATTTACATGGCCTTCAACCTCACTCTAACAAATAGCAAGATGAACTCGATTGAAACGTTTGGACGGGCGTGTACATCGTAAACAACATAAAAATCGTGATAGTAATAATATCTACTTCAGAATCTATTCATATATACTAATAGTGAGGAACGTTCTCTATGAAGAATGTTTGAATCGATGGTCATCGATAGATTGTAGCCAATCCCCAGTCTCTCTCCACCACTCGAGCTGCAAGGCGCTCCCAAACCAGAATGGCATCACCGCGAAGTGACTGGATGGTGTTGGCAGCATCATCACATTCCAAATGTTAGGCTTTAGTGGTGATTGCGAATGAGAAGAGGCTGAGTGGTTGCAATAAGCCGTAGTGCAGTCTAGGGGGTGATATTGAGAAAATTCTGGTACAACTCCGTCATTCTTGAAGTAGATGGATCTCTCATCAGAAGGTGATGGCGATCTGATCCCCATTTCCATATCTTTTTTGTGATTTTGAGATAGTAATGAAAGTGAGGAAGCAAACCATGGTTTTGGTGATAGTGAGGAAAAGTTGAAATGGCCAACGAGGTACGAGCAGAGTGCAAGAGGGTGAAACCACGACATTGGAGAGTGCATGTGAGAGCCGTTCGAAGATGGTTGGGTCTAGAAACAACGTATACATGTTGATAGCTCCCAATGTGAAGTTTGAACAGAAGGAAGAATGTACCATTACCGCGACAAAACTCCTCAACCATACGTCTTTGTTGACACTCTCGATCTCACTCTTTTCCTCTAGCGTGGCCTGGACCGCTTTTTCCTCTTCCTCCCTCTCCCTCTCCTCAATAGATTCAAAGGTGCACTCCCAAGGGGTAGCGTCTTTACCTTGGAGCCAATCACTTCGTCGCAGCTGAGAGAGAAACGGCCAGATGCCCATGTGATGGCGTGACAAATGATGTGATTCAGAATGCAGATCGAGTACAGTTGGAAGAGGGATAGAGAAATATATTGCCAGGAGACTAATAATAGTAGCAATATTACCAAGCTGAAAAGAGAAGAGCAGGATCATTACATGGAATCAGGGAGTAAGGTCAACGACGCTACCCACTGAAATGGTCCGGACAGAAGGTGCATCTTGGAGGGTTTCTCCCAGAAGGTACACCATCTGAGTTCCTCTGAAGGGAGAAGAAACTGCACATTGCCTGCTCAGCGATCGAGCTGCGATGTCAAAGGGGAGGGTATTACTCACCAGCGGTGATGCTCAATACCATCTCAGGACCAAATTCAGCTCCAAAAAAACCTTCCTTCAACAATTCTCTGAGTTTGACCAGTGTGGGCCCACCAAAACTGTGACCCACAAAATGAAGCGGAGAGTTACGGGACCACTGAGGGTAGTGGCCAGTAGAATGAGTGCGGCCGTACTGAGTGTGTTTATGCTGGCACGAATGGGATTGACCATAGTTAACTACAGAACAAGCAGTCCAACAGGTATCGCAGAAAGAAACAGAAGGGTCTTGTTAGCGAATGACGTTACTCTACGTGAAACTGAGTTCTTGTACCTGTCCCGCCTTTCAAAACATAGAACAGCTCACAAGCTCTATCATGTAGGGAAGAAACTGGTCCAACCCTAAGAGATACCGAGTATTCAATACAAGTTCGCTCAGGAACGTTGAAAGGAATTCAGTCTCACGATGCAAAAATGACGTCTCTCTTCTTTCTGCCATGTTGAGAACCAAGGCCATCAGATAACTCCTTTTCGAGCACTACCTCATTTCCATCGTTCCCATTCAAATGTTCCTGGAATTTCTTACCCCAGATTAGTCTCTGGGATATACCAACGACGCTCATGAATCCCTCACAGATCACCAGGGGAGGTGTAGGCTGTTCCAGCCGAAAGTTCTGTCTCTCCATCTGAGGGATGGATATGTTAAAGAAAGAATGCTCGTGGCTTAGAGGAGTTTGAGGGGGGGAAAGCAGTCCCCATTTTCATATCTCGATGCAGGGCCGTCGCGGAGAATACGACGATCGAATCGAATGCGAGGGAATGACGGGAGGCGCAGGAAATCCTGGTGTGTGCGCCTTTCATGAAGTTACTGTTCCCGATTTGTAAGCTTTCTTCATCCTGTTCAACGAAGTGAGGAACTGAAACGATCATGACGCAACGAGTGACAGACTATTCATAATCGAGAGTAAACGGCTGGTCTCTTGGATTGGAAGGCTGCGATGCTTTTGGGTACATCCTGTGCACCATCATGTCAGATGTCAGTTTCGAAGCAAATTGAAGAACAGGAAAAAGGAGCGTACTTCGCTTTGAAGCGCAACTGAGTTGTACACTTTCGTATAGTCCAGACCGTCCTGAATCGTATGATCTCTTGAATCTGTAAAACTGAGAAGTATGAGTCGTTTTTCTGGACTCAAGAAGAGAACCTCGCACCCACGGTTCAGCAAGTGCTTAATGGCTGTGGTCGCGACTGGAGATTTCGATGAGATCACTTGAGCTAACTTCAGACTCTCCTTCAGAACCTCCTCACGACCACCGGGAACAACTTTGTTGATAAACCCAAATGACTTCGATTCATCAGCACCGAATATCCTCCCCGTTAGTGCTAATTCTCGCACAAGTGATTCTGATCCTGTGATTTTCGGCAATCTTTGGAGTGTCCCGATATCTGCTGCTATGCCCATATTAACTTCCTATTCCAGAAACCAGACAATGTAAGCCTTGAACACAGGAAGAAAAAGGGGAGATTTACAGCTATCGCAAACTTTGTTCCTTCCGATGCGTACCGAATGTCTCCACAGCAAGCAATATCGATTCCGAGCCCCATACACGATCCATGTAGTGCCATAATTACTGGTTGGCGTGTTTTTGAGATGGATGATATCGAATTCTGGAAGTCCTGGCTCATTAATTCAGAAATCAGCTGAAAGATCGCTAACGCAACCCAACAAACCTACTTACAACGAGATGGTCATACATCGACAGAGCTCTCCTTGAAGGATCTGAAGTGTCAAACTTTGGGATTGAGTGCTCATCGAATACTGACGACACCAACCAGTCAGTGCGGGGAACTCGAGTAACCGGAGGACGAACACCGTACAATCCAAACCTGCTGTCCACACTTTCTCAGCAGCTGAAGCCAGTACTATGACTCGCACTAATGAGTCCCGGGAAGCACTCTCGAACTACAGAAACGAAGCTATTCAGCAGTCTTGCTCCTGCCTCCGCACTTTCCTCAGTGCTTACCATTTCCTTCATTTCGGTCCACATTTTCTGGTGGAACGCATTCACAGGCTCCCTATTCAGCTGAAGAAGCAGCACTCCATCGCTTGGACTTGAGGCTTTGATAAATTGTCCGGATTTCATGGTTTTTTTAGGTTTGGCGAATGATGTCGTTGGGTTTCAGGAGACCTCTCAGATTCCGATCTGGCTTTCAGCAGCCATCTACTCCGCAACATACCTCCTTTCACTTTGCATATCTTATAAGCATAGAGGATAGCTACACCGTTACTCTACGAAGAAGGAGACTTGGAAGTCACACTGGAGAGAGAAGACTTAGTTGGATTTTGGTAAACAACCTTCCAAATCTGTTTCCAAGGATCAACTGGTGACCCGTTGTCCACTCAACCTTGACTCAGCAACACTACCTTTAACATCACATCGCCATGGTCACCATATCGAAGCCTCTTCTCAGCCAGATCTCAGTGCTCCTTAGTCAGCTCTCGTCATCCGAAGGTCTCATTCCGCCGCACCTCCAGCACCAGATCACCTCAATACACGAATCCTTTCGACTGGCAGGGACACGAGGTGGACCAGCACCGAGAGAGGCATGGGTATTGTTAAAAGAAGCGATACAGGAAGCTGAAGCGTTGCTAGAGAACGAGAAGGACGACACGCTCTTCAAGCTGGCTGGGAAAATAAAGGTCGACTTGGAGGACGAGATGAAAGCTTTAGGTCCTGAAGATTCATTAGACCTGCAGTCAATAGAAATGATCAAGATCAATTCCAATGGTCAAAGATCGCAGTCGTCACCATTGATTCCAAATGGTTTTGAATCCTACGACGAACCCCCTCGACCAACGTCAACACCATCTCCTCCGCCAATGAACGTCCCCTCAGAGCTCTTCCCACTCATCATGTCATCCATCGAAGCTTCTTCCAACACCTCACCTACAGGTTTAAGAGAAGGTGCCGACTCGGACTTGCAAAAAGTCGCCTTGCTCTCAGCTATCGCCATCGAACCCGAAACTGTCCTCCCACCGGGTAAAAGTCTCTTCAGTCTCTTTTCAAAACCCCTTTCTGAAGAAGAGGAGAAGGACAAGAAGAAGCGGAAACGTGAATCCACCTCCAGTATCGAGGGTAACAGTGGTGCGTCGACTCCCAGCAGCAGCTCAGGAAAAGTGCTCAGTTTGGATGCGAGAGTGGGAGGAATTATGAAGGAAGCTTTTTGGAATGACTGTCGAGACAAACTGCTTGGTCCAACACCCGCACCTGCCGTCAGACTTTCTGCACTTCAGTCTGACCTGTCGACAGCTTTGATTGGGCTGCTGCCAACAAGTTTGATCTTTGACTTGTTTAAGGTGCCGGACAAAAGTTATGTATGGGATAGAACAGCATTCAGTAAAGTACTGATGGAGCTTGTGAGCATTTCCATCGATTGAGTTTTCTTACGTCTGGGTCGCTTATGTTGTTTTGCTCTCAGATTTCTCACCTCAAAAGGCTGTGTGCCCCTCAGAGAGATCACTATATATCCAGGTTATCGAAGTATCTCAAAACTGCTTCAGTTGCTTCTCACGGTGCTGTGAATGAGAGGGAGCTCACGATGAAGGCGCTATATGTCATTCAAGGGATTCTCGATTTGGCAGATTTGATGAAGGTGAGCCATCTTAACATCCTTCTTTCCTTGGTCGGAAACCACGGCTAATTATCTGGCTCTCTTAATCAGAGTGACCTAAAGGAATACGCTCTCCTTTCCATACCCCCCGTTGCGCTTCCAGCTCTGCTTCGATCTCTCGCACAATCTCACGAACAGGTGACCATCACCTCCTTGTTCGGCCCTACGTCCACTCTCAAGCCAGATTGGATCAAGTGGGTCGGAGGTTCTGAGAGTGAATCGGCCGGTGGTGAATGGTCCAACAGACTTGTCTTCGCAGTCACTTCGTCAGATCCTGTTGCTTGGCCTCACCTTCCAGCACAGGACCCCAAAAACGTTACCGGTAGATCCAAACCGCCTCCTCCACCACCCAATGTCCTCCATCCGGTCTTGATTGGAAGCTCCAAACTACTTTTCAAAGCTCAGAACTTGATTCAAAGCTTGGTCATCACTGCTTCTCTCGTCGCTGTCATTCCTCAAGCTATCCTCTCGCCGTCACTCACCACGAAAATCTGGAATTTGCTTCAAGCAGATCTGATTGCAGGCTCGAACCCGACCGAAGAATCCCATACACACCTCGACGACTTGGAGCTCATCATTCTGACGGGCTTCACCACCGCACCGCCCACAGACGAAGAAGTCGATAAGATCCGCTCGTCGATCCGACGCGTTCTCAGAACAACCGACCCAGTATGGGGGTTGTTGCTTAAAAGGCTTGAAGATGTCATTGGAAGGCATCTAGTGAGTGATTCTACTGGAAAGGGTATCCCTGCGAAGTTGAGAACCGGAAAGGAGGTTGTCAGAGGCACGGGTGATGACATTGAGAGCATCGAAGTTACAGAGCAGAGTGGAAAGAGGGTCATCGTGAAAGGGTTCGAAGGGGCAGATATGGAGAGCGGTGTTGGAGAAGTCGTTAACATCTTAGAGAAAGTTAGGACGTGGGTTGGAGATACGTGGGGTGATGTAGTGAGGAGGTAGTTTGGGATACTCTGTAACTTTTCAAAAGTTGTATATCGTACTTCCTTGCTGTATCAATACTTTCTGAAATGTTAATAGGCTACAAGAGATATGTAACTGTTTGGGTAATAAGAGGTAGGTGAAACGTCAGGGTAGATGCAAGTATAAGACTATAAGGTTAATATCTAATCGATCTTCACCCTCCTTTTCTCCGCAATCAGGGGTATGCTCATTCCTCGACCCTTGCCCTTCTTCTTGAACCCTGGTCCCTTGTAGTAGATGAGAGGATCCAAAGGGTTCAGAATAGGCCAGTTGACGAATCTGCGGCCGGGAAACGATAGGTGTTGTGCTCAGCAGCAGCGCTGCCAATATGCGAGAGGAAAGGGAGCACTTACTCAATTCCATTACCGACGATGAAGGCCAGCGAGACAGTCGCAACCGAGGCCCAAAAGAAGATATAGTAAATAAGAGGGATTTGGCTCTTACGAGGCAAGACCCATGAGGCCATGATCATGGCGATGGAGAAGAACAAGGCATATGGCATCTGTACATGAATTTTATATTCAAAGTAGGTCAGTGAAGCCATTCTCGAGTGAAATTATCAACGGCTCTACACTTACAGCTTGATGTGCTAGTGGTCGGGGATCAACGGCCAGTCGAGCAGCGTCTCCTTCTTTTGGAGACCATGCACCGGTGAGAAGATCATACGCATCCTGAAAGCAACATGTCAAGATCTCACTCGATTTGCGTTGTGAAAAGGTATTGCTCAAGAACATACCTGTTTCTGTCCGTCAAAGAAGTTGTTCTGGATGTATCGCACGGCCGAGTTGATACCGTCGTCCAAAGCACCTTTCTTAGTCCTTTTTCCAGTCCTGGTAAATCCAGTCTTGAGAGCTCCGGTGCCCGAATATGGGATCGAGATTGAATCAGCGTGGTCGGCCCAGACTGTAGAGCTCAGGTCAATGTCATGATGGATCACAGAAAATCAAATGGTGAGAATTACTGACCATTCCTAAAGATCCAGATGAAATCAGGATGAGCCTCGACCGTTTCGCCAGAGCCGAGGATACCCGCTTGCTGCAATTGTTTGTTCAACATGTGTTTGGCGAGAGCAGCTTGGACAACATTGGTTCGATCGAGAGAATCCATACCTACACCAGGTAGTCGCAGACGTGTAAAACGTGTTAGAACTTTAGAAAATAGCATTGGGATATGGACTTACAATTTGTTCGGACGACGGATGTTTGATGCAAGTTGACTTTTGGCGAATCTGAGAACGACTGCTGGAAATAACTGAAGGAAGAGTGGTACACCAGATAAGGTTAAAATTTACACACCGCGATCAGAGAAGTAGGAAACAACCCACCCCTGCTTATCGAGGCTGTCGCTCAAACTATCAATCAAAATGTGAACCTTCTCGAATTTCATGCCTTTCAGCTCTGTGTGGAAATCAAAGTACTGATAGTGGGCCTTTGGATCATTCAGCTTAGCCATTGCCCTTTCGAAGGCAAGTTTGACAGGTGCTTCGTATCCTTTGTGGTTGACTAGGTTGACCAAGTAGACTTCGTTGTACTGCGCCTTGAGCTGGTCGATGTGTGCTTGGATCGCTGAGGGCTACATGAAGAATGAGATAAATTGGGTCAGATTTGACACGATATACCACAAGGGGTAACAAAGTGAAAGAAAAAGAGCAATTATACGCACTGTCTCAGGCAGTTCCATAACTTGAATATCTGGTTGGTACCTCAAATTGTTAATCTGAGCCCAGAAGATAGGAGCACTACCTCTAATCTGAAGGAAAGAGTAGACTTCCTTCTTCTTCTCGTCGTTGACAATTATAATCTGTTCTGTCTCATTGAAGTTGGCAGTGTTTCCATCTTTGTCGATTCCTCTTCGGAAGTAACGTGTCCCAGCACGCAGGCGAGAGCGCCGAGAAATCAACACAAATTTGAATGGCTTAGCGTTTATTACCGCATCCTTGATGACACAAGCTGAGAGAAAACATTATTGTCAGAGATGCAGACGGTAACTGACCAATGCCTCCGTATTACTCACAGCCAAAAATAACTGGTAAGATGAACGATTCAGCCTTTGACATGAGAACAATATTGTGAGTCAGTAAGTGGTTCAGGCAAAGTGTCGCAAACGGAAATGTTTAGGCTCAAGATGAGCCTCGTTATCGCAGAAACTCGGTTAGACGCACCTGCTTTAAAGCGTCGCCGTAGAAGTTCTGCAATAATGCTTTATTCCAGCAGAGCCTATCATCAACACTCTCCAACACCTTCCCTTCACCAAGCACAGCTTCTTGATTCTTAGACTTCCTTTCCAGACTGTGAGTCAGATCGCTGTCCAAACTGAACAATATCATTCCTTTAGCTGTCGTCTCCATGAAGGTGTGGAGAGTAACACAAAGCTGACGATCAACCTCAGAAGGAAGTTTGGCTGGGATATGGGTTATTGTTGTGATTGGCAGCAGTTGGAACGCCTTAGCCGAGTAAACTTGAGGGAGCGGAGAGGCGGAGGGCAGAGCGCTGACGGAGGTGATAATAACAAGAGCATAGACTGCGGACAGGTAATCGATGGTGCAGAAGAAAAAAAAAGGAAGAGGAGTGAGGCATGAGTCCATTCGCCTTGGTATGAGTAGTATGTGACGCGCCATAGGAGACTTACTGCTGGCCAACTGAACTGAACCCAGGATACCGTATACTTTAGTTGGAGGAGCCAGGTAAGAGGGCAATGGAGAGTCTCCTGAAATTATACACGAAAGAGCGAAAGAGAGTTAGCTCTGGGTAGTAACCTGAGGTAACGTCATTTCAGAGCCTGCCACTGCTCATCCACCTGGACTGCTTCTCCTCAACTACATGTAATCACCAGCCCAGTTCTCCCCAAGAAGAAATCCTATACAAAAACAGCGGGGTAATACTCACCAGTGACACTGACGGCCCCCGTTTTACGATCCACAATCAAATACTCGACCTTCTCGCTGTCCTGCTTGTCATTCTCGATGACTTCAAAGACGTATGTTTTTGGTGTGACATGGAGATTATACTCCTTATGAACACCCATCGTTCCCACGTACTCTGGTCAGTCTTGCGGTAGCTGTTGGTCGACAGATGGGAGGAAACGTTTCGAGACGAACGACATACTGAGTGACAGCGTTTGCCACAAGATTGACACGATGAAGGATGCTCTTGCAGCCATATGGGGACAGGTTTTAAAGAAAGGCGTAATAGAGCACAAGATAGCAACGATAGGAGGACCATAGCACAAAGACGGTCGACAATCGGACTACTCCCCTCGGATCATCCTTTCGAAATCTTCCTTGCTAACACCACCACCCTCCTTTCCGGCTCTGCCCAAGATGTTGTCTTTGCCCGGTTTCCTCTTTGGATCTGCCAGAGGCTCGGGGGCTGGTAGCTGAGTACGACCTTCACCTTTTGGAATGGCGGCGACTTCAGCGCTGTTGGTTGATGAGGTTTGAAGAATGGTGTTGAACAACTTGACGACTGAGCGAAGCAAAGGGACGAGAAAATATGCTGTATTAGCGATAATGCCCAAAGCGACGAGCGATGAAAACAAACTGGGATAACACTCACCACCTCTCTGAGCAATCTTCCTCAAACCTCTCTCCCATTCACCACCACCAATTTCGATTCCATCCACTTCTCTAACTGACCACCCTCCTCCAATGACGTCTCTGATTCTGCCTTTGTCCTCCTTCTCAGCTTTATTAACCGCTAAAACTTTTCGAGCACGAGCTTCAAGCTGACGAGCGCTGATCGTTTTCTTTATGCTTGGTGCCAGGGAGAGGATATTTGAAGCTGTTTCTGGTTTTTTGTTAGGTTTGGAAGAACCGATTGACGTTGAAGCCGCGGCTGGGTCGAGGAGGGAGGTAAGGAGGTTACCAAAAGTTTCAGGTGAGGTCGCCCTACGTTTACGTTCTAAGAGAACATTGGGCTTGTATCAGTAAAAACTTATGTCGAGCTTCAGAAATTAACAACAAAGTTTCAACTCACTAGCAGTCTTCTTGCTCTTCTCGACCTTAGGGTTGGCGATTTCTTCGTCGGTGTCGACCCCACCTTCCTCATCGTTGTCGCTAGCTCCCTCGACATCAAACTCATCTTCATCTTCTCCATCTAAATCGTCATCTGAATCTTCTAAATCGTCCAATCCAAGCTCCTTCTCTGGCTTGAAATCCTGAACTGGAACTCTTTCGACGCCGTCTTGAACTTTCTTGGATTTCTTCGTCTTCTTATTAAATGTACTGGGACCTGCCTCTGCTGATGGAGCTGTACGCGTTTTTTTGGAAGGGGGAGGGGCCATGGTCGCTGTTGTGATGAGTTTGGTTGAAACCCACCGAGCGCTTCCTGTCGCAGAAAATCTGTACAAGAGCTCGAGTGTGGCGCCGTCGCTGCTGATCTCTGTCTACATCCTAAGTTACAAAAATGTTGTCTCCAATCACTACAGAACCGTATGTATTACTGTAATTATGTTGCAGTATGCTTTTGCTGATGTGTTCTGGTTCATTACTCTCACAGACCCCAGATATCTCCCGCTGACCATGCGACCTTAACCTCCTCAACTCCGGCATCATTCTCGTCGATCCCACCAATCTTACGATACAAATTAGAAGAAGTAACAGTCTCGTTCAGTCCAGCATGGGAAGGACTCGGTAGTGAGGGACCAGTGCAAGGAAAAGCATGGGTAACTGAGGAGTGAGCTGCATCCCTTCCTCTTTCCTTTCAATATAGTCCCATCAATTTATCAATCCCTTTATCTTCTCGATGTGCAGAGCTCTCTCTTTCCTGCCTACTTCTGGGGGACAAGGATTCACCCTTTCTTACCCAGCCATAACTTTGCACGCAATCTCGAGGGAAAATAATCAACCTGCCATCTATATCCAACTTGACGATCCTTCTGTACCCGTGGAACAACAGGAGGGTGATACTGAAGAGTTCAGCCCGATGAGAGAGTTGAGGATTTTTGTTAAGGAGGAACAGTGTACGTTCCATTTCCACCCACTCCACGCTCTACACTGTCTGCTTTTTTCGTTCTTCTCGACTGACTCGTTTCCTTCTGCCACTTTCTAGTGGAACCGACGTTTTTAGCCCTCTCATCATGTGCCGCTTTGCATCCATCTGCGTTCGACACCGTCGACGGTCTTGATAACTCTGATGCATGGGAGGCTGGCGCAAACCACAATTGGGATTTGGGAGTTGGAGCTGGTATGGATGAAGATGATGAACTGAGTGAGGTTGGAAGAGTACGTACATTAGGTAATCAGAGATATCAGCCTTATTGATATTGACACCCTCTTTACTTGTTGTTTGTGACCCCTTGCTCCGTTTCCGTCGCTACCGAAGGCTGCTATGGCCCACCTGGATTCAATTTTAGTCTGGCCTAGCGACATCCCGGGGAACCCAGAGGCTGTTGAGGATGAAGAGGCAGAGACGGTGGAGGAAGAAACAAAAGGCGACCCAAAAGCGCAAATTAATGGGAACTGATCGTGATAAGGATCAGCTTATCTAGCAGCATGTTTATCTGAATGTACATTGTTGTTTGCATTGTATACTTCAAAGAAAGTTGGCCTGTGCTTGTCGCCACAACCCACCTCCAATATTTACGGCGACCTGCTTGACCGTGTACCTGCGGTATAAGAAGCAGCTCGTTTTTTTTTTCTTGCTCCCAGTCTTCCTCAGTATAGACTCATCCGACACTCCTAGATCCTAAGCTCTATATTTATAACTCTCGCCAAAATGGAAGCATTTGAGCGATTCATGGGCAAATTGCTCTCCAACAAGAAAGGAGCCTCCTCCGATCTCTTCACCCGGAAATACCTCAACAACAAGCCAGCCAGTATCACAGTGGATGGTCCACCACAGGCAGATTTCCTTCCAGAGGGCCCCTTCCCGAAGCTGTCCTACGGTGTACCGGCAGGGACGGAAAGCATTATCATCACATCCCAGGATGCTGATACACCAGCTGGAGTCATCACTCACAGCTTTTGGTTCGTGAGTAATGTTGCATCGTTTCCTTGGAAACCATTCTTGGTGAACTGGCCTAATTGATTATGTGTATCTTGACGAAACAAACGATCGATGACAATAACATCTATTTAGAACGTTCCACCCACTACCACATCCGTCTCATCCGCTGATGTCACCAAAAAGGAGGCTGACTTCCCTTGGGGCCTAGGGAAATCGCTTCTCGGTTCAACTGGAGCCGTCTACTGTTAGTTGGCTCGGATTGTTCCCATCTTCGCAGTCCATTCACTTCCTCCTGACGCATCTCTCTCTCTCTCTCTCTCTCTCTCTCTGAAACTGATGCACCATACAGATCCTGCTCGTGGCCTTATGGGCCATGGTCCTCATAACTTCCACTACCAAGTCATCTGCCTCTCGAAGAAAATCACCGCTCCCAAAGGAAAGAAGGTTTCTGAAGCTGACATTGTCCAGCAGATCAGCGGCGAGGGGGATGTCATCGCTTGGGGTGAATGGGTCGGATTGTGCGAGAGAGTCGGAAAGAATGGAAAGTAGAAGTATTGAAGGGAAAGGAGGCATTGTTTGCGACATCTACAGGCGACAGCAAGCATCTCTCTCAGGGTGGATCGACCGCTGTTATTCTGAGTCTAGTTCAATGTCTGGAAACGATGAAATCTTTTTCGCTGAAACTATCGTCAATGCGGATCGGGCTATGGATGTGGAATGCGCCGCCAAATTAAACCAACATCGGCGAATACTACAGGGAATCCTACTGGATGGTGGGACGGGGCTCAGCGTATGAGCGGAACTTGTTCTCAAAACCCATATTCTTGTCTTCCTGGTTGGTGTGAAACTGAGAAATGGGGTGTAAGAACGAGATTGTATGACCGATAACCGCTCATTGACATCCTGTCGCAAGCCTTCGCAAGAACGTAAAAGTAGTCAGTACACTAATTACGAGACAGGTATTCATTTGTCCAATGATACTCGCAATTTCTAGCAGGGAATCCAATCCATCGGTGATACAGCCCAGTCCACCTTCTCTGGAGGATTGGCTGATAATACCACACTGAATCCCGGGCGAGCGCCACATACACTGATCTCCTATCGTGATTTTCTCACACTTCCCCCCAAACCTCCGTTGTTCAGAAGAACCGGCGTGCCGGCTCTTCATTAGAGGAGAGCGCACCCTTGTTCGTCAATGATACCGCGGGTTGCGAGTAGCTTCTGCTGAGCTGGCCCCAACAGCATCGGTCGAAATATGCAAGCTGTCGCTTCCTCCTCGAAACTCACTTCAGCAGACCATGACCCAACGGTAGATGATTCAGCGTCGATAGATTCTGAGGACTGGGTAAGCTTGTCACTCTACTCGCGGTTTCAGGTTTCCCAGAACTGATAACTTTTCTGGTACGGCAACGCGCTTTGTTCGCGTAGGATGATCTGGTAGAAGCAGAACAAAGAGAGTTAGAAGAGAAAGGTATCTTTGTTGTGGGGATGGACGAGCACTTAGGTTTGTGTTTCTTAAATACGTTGCAGCTCCTGCGGAGCTGCTTGCCCACGTCGTCGTCCCGAACTGATAAACAGCAGCGTATACTTGCAGGACGTTACACAGACGAAGAGCTCATAGATCTTGTTGAACTTCTCAAGGAAGGCGGTAAGTCAACTCCAGCTCGATTAATGTTCAGCAACGCGCGCGCTTTCTAGCTCACCCACACTGGTTGCGTATTCCAGGGCAGAGAAGGTTCATAATGGAGCATCTTTCTACTCCATTGCTACAGCAGAAGTTCCTTCACAGCTTGAACGTTACGCTGGTACGTTGGCAACCGACCATGGCGCTGGGGAAAGTCTAAAGATAACCCACACTTTTTTTGTATATTCAATAGCCACGGTCGTTTCAAGCTGCCCATAATAAGGATGAGCTCCTGATTCCAGTCCTGAAAGTGATTCTTACGAGAATGTGAGTTTTTATCACCCAGCAGACTGTTGATATACTGCTCACTGTCTAGTCCCCTCTCTCAAGTCTTCGAAAAAGAGACAAACTACCTCACCTGAACACGATAGATCAAGCCGTTGAGCTCATCAGAGGAGCCAAGCGAATACTTGTCCTGTCCGGCGCTGGAATATCCGTCAGCTGTGGAATCCCAGGTACGACCCCTAGAGCAGATGTGTCAACATCGCATACTGCAACTAATCAATCACCGTATTCAGACTTCCGTTCTCCTCATGGTATATACGCAAAGCTAGTTGCGGAAGGCAAATATCCACTAGACGACCCTCAGCAAATGTTTGACATCGACATTTTCAGAGAGGACCCAGGCATGTTCTATTCTTTCGCGAGGTAAGCCTTTTCACAAATTATTGTATTATGTGTTATCATTTGCATACCATCTAGTGTTTTTGATCTCGCTGCAGCCAAATCTATCGTAAGCGCGAATTCCTACTTTATCCATCTGTTGCGACCACCGAGCTGACTGGTCTTCCAATGTTGAAAGCGTCCAACTTCACCCCGTCTCCCACTCACAAATGGATTAAAGCTCTCGAAGATCGTGGAAAGGTTGTTGATTGTTTTCGAACTCGCCGGTCGGCACAAAATTAACCCACTTTCAATTTCTTTCATAGCTGCTGCGAGATTACACGCAGAACATTGACACACTTGAGACCAAGGTCGGATTGAATAATGTTATTCAATGTCACGGTATGTTTCATTGTCTCCCTCGATTTTTGGTATACAAATCAGGCTAATTAGCTTCCCATATCAGGCTCGTTCGCCTGGGCTACGTGCTTGCGATGCTCACGTAAAGTTCCTGGAACTATCATCGAGAAGGAGATTATGAGCCAACAGATACCATACTGCTCGGTCTGTGAAGAAAGCTCCAAGAAGCGAAAGGAAGAGGCTGCTGAGCTGAAGAAAAAAACGAAGAAAGATGGGAGTAACGGGAACAAGAAGAAGGCAGCCTGGAAGGAGGGTGTGAGCAGTGATGACGAGGAAGACTATAATAACTTCTTGGAGATGTCTGAGAAGGGTGTCATGAAGGTACAAGATCCAGTTTCATCGCTCGTTTCGTTGTGAGCCCTGCTAATTTTGCTCTCCAACTTCCTTGCTCCAGCCTGATATTACGTTCTTTGGGTGTGTGGTTGTTCCTCTGTACTCGTACTAACCCTTTAAACTCAAGCTGTACCATCGTTGACTCAACTGCAGAGAGAAACTACATGATCGCTTTGGACAAAACCTGACACGAGATCGTGATGAAGTCGAGTGAGTCTCCTTCTTCTCTGTATCAATGTACAGATCCTGCTCACCTTATTTTTTACACTCATAGTCTTCTCATCTGCATCGGTACTAGTCTTCAAGTTGCACCTGTGTCTGAAGTTGCTGGTGGGTGTTACGTTCCTTCCACTTCGTCACTGCATTTAAAAGCTGATGTTTCCTCCATTCCCTCATCACCAGTCCATCTACCCCATTCTGTGCCTCAAATCCTCATCAACAAAACCCCCATCAGACACTTCAGACAAGATGTAAGTCCCGCAGATTCTGCTCGACAATTTTGATACTGAAAGCTGCGGTCGACTTCGTAGATCTGTTTGCTCGGTGAATGTGATAAAATTGTTCAATACATTTCTCAGCGGCTCGGATGGGACGAATTGATTGACAAGGAGACACCTCTTGTCGCTGATCCTGAGCGTCTCGATGATACGTAAGTCGATAACTGTGTCAAGGTAGTGGATGACTGCTGACTTGCCGTTGTGTCTCCAGTCACTACTGGCTATTTGATGGAGCTGAGACAGCACCAATCACAAACCAATATCTCAGACCGCTCAATGCAGATGACGACGGGAGCTCTGACTCTGGTGCTTCGCGAACGAGTAGCATCGAAAAGCGAAGTAGATCAGATGATCAGGTCGATGAGCGCGATGTCAAGAAGATTAGACCTTCAAAAGAAGAGGAAGAGCCTGGGTCAGATGATAGCAGCCTCCCAGTGTTGCAGCGATGAGAAATATGTCCCTCTATTTACAGTGTCAGCACTTCACCTGCACTTTAATGACGCGGTTCATCGGAATTTATAGTAACTACCCTCATCAACCAGTCAAATCTCTAGCTGTTCTATATTGGACTTGTCCTCCTCAGTTTTGGAAGTCACCTTAGGTAAACAAGTCAGTGGCAAGAATGAAGATATGTGCTGATCAAGTATAGACATACCAACGTGGGACTGAAGTGAACTTTGGAGGACGGAGATACCATCCCTGAGGGTAAGGATAGTGAAATAACTCTATCTGGAGATCCAATAGCTCTGAACTGTTCGTTCGCACTCTACAAAATCGGCTCAGTCAGTTTGTACCTATCAGAGCCTACGGTTCAAACGAATTCAAACGATCTCACCTTCACAAAGTCATCACTGAAAAAACCATAGATATACTTCCGGGAGTCCTCAACCTTGTACCGCAAAGGCGCTGTTTCTAGGAGCGAAAAGAATGAGGCTCTGAGCAGAAGCAGATCTTTTACAGGCGAAACCTGCCTTCAGGGTAATGTTCGTAATGCTCCATGTTTGCCATTTTGATTCTAGAGAATGTGTTGTAGTTGAACGTAATTTTGGAAGAAGGTCCTGATTATAAACGGCTTTCTCAACCTTCTTGCATCTTCGAGGAAAGTCAACAAAAAACTACATCCGCCATTTACAAGATTTCCTTTCGATCTTAGATCAATCCATCATACACAGCCTTCTCAACCTCACACTTGTACTCATGGATGATTTGAGCGTTAGAAGGCAGCATGTTCGAGCCGAAAACACACTGTAACGATCACATTGGCGCCATCGATCAGTCTTCTACCCATCTCAAGGAGGAGTCTACTACCATCAGCAGAACCTAACTCACAGCAATCTTTGAGACAGGATCGATCCAGTACTCTGTTGAACCCGCACCTCGCCAAGAAACTGAACCACCTCGCCTTCCGTACCCACATCGCTTTTTTCCGACGTCCTCACCCTTCAAGTTGAATCTGCGAACAGATATGCAGAGAAGCAAATAAGAATAAGTTTGAGGAAACAAGCAAATAGAGCAAAGGGACTCACAGGCAAGCACCTGTAGTCCAGTCCAATTCACCAGGCTTGAGATCTCCACCTTCTTTTATCCCGTAGAAGAATCCGATCTTGGCAAGCAAACCAGGGTAGCAGGATGGGTTAAGAGATGGTTCGAAGATAGAAGCAACAGAATTCTTCGAAAGGGACAGCGCTGGACAGGCTGCGCTGGCGAGACGAGCTTTGAGTAGAGCCTGGAGAATCAAAACATAGTCGGTTGAGGTCGAGAAGATACCTCCTCCCCCAACAGGGTACTCAATTTCTTCCGTTTTACGTGGAAGAGTCAGTCCTGGGAACTGATCCTTCAGGACCTCCCACTCTCCTTCTGGTGTTCTCCATCTCAAAGGTTGGAGTCGGTCCGCCTGGTTCTGGGCGAATGGGAAGAACGTGGTCGCTTTCAGTCCCAGCGGCTTGCAAACGTGTTCTTGAAGATATTCTTCGTAAGAAACACCAGTGAGTTTGGGAATGAGAAGCCCTAGCCATCTGAGATTAAGATTGAGTTTAAGCTGCTTGTCAGCTTCAACAGGTCAGACGCACATTAAAAGTCAACTTACTCAGCACTGTTACCATACCAAAATGCAGTACCAGGCTCGTCCACAATGGGTGTGTGAATGAGGTTGTCCTGTTCACGTATCAGCGCGAAGATGATTTCCATTAAATTACTATTAACTAAAAAGAGCAGCCGCAGCGGATCTACTCACAACTTTGCAGCTGTTGACAAATCCCCTGCCCTTTTCGCCTTCTTTGAGAGTCTTTCTGTAAAATATTCATGATATTGAGTCAAAGGAAGACTCCGAACTGACCAATGTTTACGATTACTCACTTCCAACCTTGGACTTTAGGACCAAACTCCTCTCCAAAACCGCTGGACTGGTTGAGCATGTACTTCAGAAGGATAGGAGTGTTGGTTTCGCCCCAAACGACGTCCCCATTCGCGTTGATGTCTTTGATAACCTTCATAGGAAGGGCGAGCGTCGGGAAGTAAGAGTTGATTGGGCTGTCGAGACTGATGACGCCCTCATCTACCAACTGGAGAATGCACACTGCAGTAACGAGCTATAAACAAGGTGCATTTTTAGACTGCTGCCCATCAGAAACGCCCCGGAGTTGACCTACCTTGGTTGTCGAGGCGTAGAATTGGTAGTCATCCTTCGTCACTTCTCTGGAGCTCTCGTCCAAGAAATCAAACTTCCCAACTGAGAAAAAAAAGGATGCTTCAGCACTTGACTATTACTCACTTGGAAGAGTTGAACTCACCGGCCAATTCGAGGAGAATCTCATCCTCCGTCGCCAACGCGAAAGTTGAGCCTGGGAGAAGGTCTTTATACTTCTCAAAGACGGCAGCAACAGCCTTTTTTCCTGAATCTGATAATGAAGCCATGTGTTCTGTAAGGTGAGATCTGGTAAGAGGAGGAGACGCCGTCGTCTTGAGAAAAGTCGGACTCCTCTCTCGATCTTTCTTCGGCAGATCGCTGGTGACGGATTTGACGTCGTGCTCAAAATCTCACTTTGTTGTTTTGATTTGGACATAGCCAAGCTGGTCTAAATAGGTATCGAAATACACACCCGAGACAATATAATGTTACAGTTGAAATAAGAACCCACGCTCTTCTCTGACGGCGAACAGCACAATCAATGTTCCCGCCCCTTCACTGTCCTTTATGTCCTTTAGCTCCTCTCGTACGACGTTCGCATACCCTGGATGATTAGCGGGAAACCTATCCTTGATATTCCTCCAACTCTCCTCTTGATCTAGCCACGAAGAGTCGAAACTCATCTCGTTCAACAGCGCCGCCGAGATGTCCAGTCCGATAATCTGAAGTTGCGATTTAGATTGAGCTTGATATGTTCGAGCTAGCATGATAGAGGGTGGCAAAGACGTAAATACGAGCGGAGTAGAAGGATAAGAGATAACTTACCCTTCTCATACCACAAATTCTTGGATTGATGCCTGAACTGCTTCTTCACCGGTCGCGTGTCCTTCGATCCGCCCTTCTCAATAGGCAAGATAAGCCTAACCAGATCCGGTGAAGCTACTGTTTTACTTGAAGGAACAGAAGTGAGATCCAAATGAGATGCCGTTGATGAAGGACCAGACGCATTTGAATCTATTCGCCTCTGGTCGCCGATCAGTTGGCGAAGTTGTGGGACCAAGTCGTCCCGATTCACTGAAAAAGCGACAGAGAAAAGGGAATATCAGTTGCTCGTACCCAAACAAGAATTCATGATCGTGGATATACCTCTTCGTTCATCTGTTTCAGCTCGTGATCTAAGTACGCTTCGAATCTTTAGGAGCTGAGGGCCTTTCGTGATGACGACGTAGAGAATACCCTGAGCGAGACATTCTTGAATAACTTCTTCCATAGTAGATACGATGCCGTCGTCATACACTGTACCAAAAACGAGGTCGTTGGTCAGCTTGAGGACGAGGAAGCGAGGGGTGAGATCTACTCACTCAAATCAGCACTCAGTCCATGCTTCCATAGCTCGCCGCAGATATTCATCCTTTCCTCCATCAGACCAGGAGAGAATGAGACGACATAAATATCACATCTTCGAGGTGTCCAACCGAAAGACCTGGTCTCTTCCTTCTCAGAGTTGATGAGGTTTTTTCCGATTGTCGATTCGTGCTTTCCAACAAAGTAAGCAATCTTCTCGAGTGCAATTTGCATTCCAGCAACATGAGAGGAGATAGTCCTCTGAGTTGTTGTGTGTGGAATTCGGAAACGATCAATCATGTTGTCGTACCTATAAAGAACCTGTGTGAGTGCATGTGTGAGGAACAGTGAAGTTGATAGCGGCAACCTACCTTCCACCAACAGCCAAAACTTCTCGCTTTCCAACCTTTCTGATACATTCAAAGACGATGCCACTCGTGAAAGATCGATGTGCAACTGTCGGCCTGAATAAGACCTTTCTAGAGACTCCGAGCTTGTTGATAAACCCAAGGACTGATCGAATTTCGGAGACCGCCCTCTCTAGTTGTATACGTTGGGTAGGAAAACGAACAAATAGCTTCTGCATGACACCTTCAAAGGTATCTGTGATGCACCATTTTTCCAAGGTCTCCAGAACTGGCCGAGTCACGGTCAGTTTCGCTCGAACGTCCTTGAATGTGACTTTCCCAGACACCTCCCTCAGAATGTCGCAAACTTCGAGACGGGCCGCAGCTGGAACATGCTGCAAAATGAGTTCATGAACTAAAGTATGTTCTCAGAGTCATTTTGTGGACTTTCGCGGTGGATGAGATTTCCTCTTACATACCCGAAGTGTGTGAAATGTGAAACTCCCATTCAAATCGTGAGAGACCTGGGAATGTGTCCAACACCTTGTCCAAAACTGAAAACAAAACCAGGTCGGTTTCCAGCACGGATGAAATGACATCACGTATAACGCTCACCTTCGATAATTTCTGCCTCTGATGCCATAGAGCGGACGGGAGAGAGAATGTCGTAGGTTGCTTCAGCGTATGTAAGAGGCTGTCCTTCATACGATGATTCACGGTAAGTAGTTCCGAAGTGATAGCGTTTGAGTCGAGATCTTTTGGAACGAGCGATCTCTCGAGCAAATGCTGGAATGTCCTCGCACTGTCAGTGACACTCATGAAATAGATAATACAGCATTAGTAACACTCACAAACAAGACCGTCATAAGGAAGTTCCACTAATTTGCCCTGCCTAGTGAAGAAGCGAGCTCCACCTTCATGATCCTTTCTGTACTCCAGAAGCTCGGTGACTGGAAGTAATAACGGGGTTGCCCAATCGATAGCACCATGTCGGCGGAACAAGTCAGACAGGAGATCCTTCACGATCCCCTCGTATACTCTGTGTTCTCGGGGGTTGGTTTCAGCATCCTGAAACGTGTAATCCACCAGGGCACCGGGTAAACTCTCTGTTTGAATGGCAGTGTCAGAACGTTCAGATCAAACCCCATATCAGTTACACTCACGATTATAGATATGTTCAAACAGAATAGGATACTTGGACGAAGAATGATTTGTGTACGTGCGCACTGTCGAAGTCCGCAGTGTTAGCACCTGTCGCGTAGGAATACTATGGGAAAGGAAAGAACTCACGAGCTTCCTTGAAGTACTCGTCTTTTTTGATTTCAGGTATTTTGCCACTTTCTAACAGAGCCTGAGGAAGCAAAGACAATAGGTCAGAAGGGGTGTTGAAACGATAAATCCCAATAACTCACCTTCGCACGAGGACGCTTGCTGGGATCATGTTGCAACAGCATCTGTATCACCTCAGTTTGCACCGGCAAGGCTGCTTTGGGAAAAGCAGGTGGGAAAATAATTTTCGGAGATCTCAGATCTCTGACAACAAAGGCCCTTTCCATAGCTGTTTCAAATGGAAAGCACATCTCGAAGAAGATGATCTGATAAAAAAAAGGTGATAATTTGTGAGATGAAGAAATAGGATTAAGGGAAAGAGGTAGGCTTACCCCCAAAGAATAAAGATCGGCCTTGTCGTTGTATCTACCTTCTGAATGAGGAAGTTTACGAGCACGAGACTCAACTTCAGGAGCAATATACAACGATGTACCAATTCCCGAAGTGAGCTCAGCAGCAGTAACAGCATGACCTCCGTTAGGTGGCGAGTGAACAACAGAGTTTTGAGCTGAAAGCTCTGAGTTGAACGTGTCAGTAGCAGCAAGTCCGAAATCACCAATCTTTATGTCCCCCTCCCGATCTAAAAAAAGTCTCTAGTCAGCTCTAACACGGGTTAAGAATTATTTTAGTCAAGTTTACCAATCATCAGATTAGATGGCTTTAAGTCACGATGCACGATCCCCAGGGAACTCATGTGTTCTAATGCTTCTAAAATCTGCCTAAACAGCCGCCATGCATTTTCCTCAGTCAAACCCGCCGCAATTGTTTCTTTAAGGGTTTGATTCTCAACATATTCCTGAAACAGAGTTGAAGGTACATTTGAGAATAGACCTATAAGAGCAAGAACCAAAGGGACCATCACTGACCATCTGAATATACAAAGTACGACTTCCATAGACCACAGAAGATGCGTTCGTGTTTTCAAGAGTCTGTCCAGAAGGTGTTCCAGCCGGAGAAGAATCCACCATGCCTGAAACAGTTCCAGCCCCGTCGTCGGAGTTGGTCACATCGGTTTCCTCTCCATTTTCATCAGAATCTTCATCTGATTCCTCTTCATCATCATCTTCATCATCATCAGCTCCGAAATGGATACTAGGGAAACTGGTGCTCCGACTCTCCCGACCTCTCACAGAAAGAAAATCATCATTTTGAAGGTGGAGCATATCATCGTCGAACGGTTCTGGGGTCGCAGAGTGTGAGGTACCGTTGGTGGAGGAAGCTGCACTTGTGGAAGCTGAGGAGTTTTCCGACTGATTTGACATGGCATTTTCCATTACAGCGGAAGTGATACGAGGTTTGACGGGCGTTTTGACAGGTGGAGACGGAGAGGGCTCGGTGTCCTGAAGATTGTCTTCTACCTCCAGCCAGCAGGAGTAGTATCGTACAATGTGACGGTGGTCAAGTCTACTAAGAGCGTTAACCTATGGTTTGGACTGATCAGCAAAACAAGAACAATATAGGTCCCTCGTAATAAATATGTAAAACTCACCTCACGGAAGACCTTCTGTTCGTTGTCTTCCGGCCGCAGCTTTACCTTTTTGATCGCATCTTAAATAGGTTACATTCGTCAACCACTGAATCCCTACCTTGTTATTGGTAATAGGTCCATGTACTCACAGAACATTCCGTCCAGCCTCTTTTTGGCTTTCACTACCTTTCCAAAACCACCTGCTCCTAAGAACTCCACTTCTTCGAAATCTTCCTGATACCTTGATTTAAATTGAGGAGCGTGTCCAGCGGCATTCATAACACTATTGTTGAAAAATGGCACACTACCAGTGAAAACACCTGGCGACCGGGCTAACGGAGTTCTGCTATTCATGTCTGATAGACCCAGATTTGTTAGTAAAAGGCACAAATGACACAGAGGACAAATCATAGCAGTAAAATGAGAGTTTCTCACCAGTGAGTAAGGTCTGAGATTTACGAGGTTGGTATCGGAGCTGGACAGTGGACAGCTTGTAAATAACGGCAGCAGCGGACAGACGCTGGTGAGGGTTGCTATGCAACATCCCCTTCAGTACCTCTGGAATAGGGTCTAGCATCTCAATCTCATCTATAGTAGCAATTTCGTAGTCACTTCAGTAGTGCATTTACAGGGAAGAAAGAGAGACAAACGCACCGGATGCCAACAATGAAGTCACATCAGTGTACCTAGTAAGGACATCCATACCCCAAACCATCCTCAAGAAGGTGATTCCAGCATGCCACATATCTCTAGGTGCAGTGAAAGAGTAGATGTTGTTGACTTCATCGGGGGATTTCCAGTTGAAAGGAATATCGAGCTCAGTTTCCGATGTGGATGACGCCGGCAAAAAGGGATTGGAACGATCCATGTCTACAATTCGTCTCCTGAATGTAGGCTCAGAGAGCCTTGCACCTTCTGAAGATGAAAGCACCACTGTGTCGAGATTGATGTCTAGTGGGAAGAGGGGAAGTGATGTTAGGAAGTCTAATCGGGTCAAACCATCAATTTACGTACGATCATGAGTTAGACCATGCTTCTTTAATGCTTCCAACCCAGCCAAAATTTGGATAAGATGATCAACAGCCGCTGTCAGGTCGAGCCTTCCTGACACTTTGAGGACTTCTCGCAACCTCTCCTGCCTCTCCGTGCGTTGGCTCAGCAAGCACAGTCGTGGCCAACCTTTGGGACTTTGGCATAGTTTGATTGAAAGAAGGGGAACAATCTGAGTTGATGGGAGCGGAAGCAGTCGGTGGCAGACAGACACCAAGTTGGACAGCTTGGATTGACCTTGGGTGGTTGCGTAGTAAGGGTTCTCAAAGTCTATGATGCGAACTGAGAGAAAAGCTGACGACGGATCTGACAAGAAGGAGTAATCTGGAGCTGAAGATGAGTTTCGATTGCTTGAAGAATCATCGCTAAGGGATAGTGAGCTTATTGATGGGGTTGCCAGGGTTGTCAAGTCGAAGTCGTCGCTGAGCACGCCTACGAATTCCGTCCCCACTCTCTTCCTGATCCCAGGTCCAACGAAGTTCCAAGTCCCTTCCAATCCCTCTTCTTTCGAGAAGGAAACAGCAGTCCATTCACTTTGATCCCTTGACTGCGCCTCCTGTTCTTCAAGAGTTTTAGTCTGAAGTTTCTTCTGATGCGATTCGAGCTGCAAAGTGATATCCAATGCCTGAGCTTTCCTTAGCTCCTCCAACTTCTTTTTTTCCTCAAAAGCACTCTGTGCAAGTGCCTTTTGGGGCGAGGTGGGGTAAAGAAATGTCGAAAGAGATGAACGAGTCAGTCGAAACAGTGGCGCAGCAAACGCGAATGACTCGAACGAACTGCTTTGTTTTCTTCTTCTCTCTTTCCCATTTCTACCAAGAGTGACACTCCATCATTTACTGTCTTGTCTGATATATTGTGGTGGTCAGTTACCCATTCTTCAATGAAAGTTGCGATCTGTTGCGACATCACAAGCGAGAAGTACACTGTTAGTTCTTGGAAAGGACCGCGAAGGAAACAACTCTCGGAGCTTACATCGAAGACTACAACCTGCCCCATTTCTTCTTTGGCTTTAGCATGTATCAGTCTTGTCAATTGAGCAACTTGCGAATTTGAGATGCCTTTAGGATGTGCAAGAGTGAGAGTAGGCGAAACTTTGGGATACGTTTTCGAATACTGATCCAAAATGAGAGTCAGATAATGGCAGAGTTTCGACCCACAGAAAGAGCATACAGACCTTCACAATGAGAACTACTCCAACCTCTTCTCTCAGCTTCTCGTCTTGGCTCTTCAAGGAGATACCGAATTCAGGCAGAGCAGCACCTTGGACTTTACCCCAAGCTACATTGGGTTTGTTGGGATATAGTTTGGCATGATCTTCAATGAAATCTTCATTGTAGATCGATTTCAATACCTCTAATTCTGTTTGTTGGGCTTCTAGGTATTCTGCCATTGCGTTTGAGTAGGATGGATTCTACGGAAAGTAGAAATCTTTGAGCAACGAGAAACGTGTCCAGCCAGGTAGGCTGAACTGCGTTTAGAGAGTGAGTACCATGGCCATGGTGATGTCTGTCCTTGTGTCGGGTGCCGGTGGGAGATGGGAGCAAAATTCCTCGGATTCCTGCTTCGAAGCAGCGTTGACGACGAGTTAAATTGGAGAAAATAACCCAAAAAAATCCTGAAAATTCAGACGCTATCTTGTTGATTGAAACTTAGTGCTTAGACGTTGAAAGGGGGTAGTATACATAACTCACAGGTCTGGTTAGCAGACAAGGATTGGGCGACCAAAGCGTCGCCACCCACCCAACAACAACAACCAAACATATTAACTCTTTGTGTTTATTTTGAATGAGTGCGCTTCCAGGCCTGTATTGTCTCACACTTTGTTCTCCCATCTGAGGCGATCCTGTAAGTCATCGTAGCATAGCTGCTCTAATTAACGTCGATGTCTCCTAACACGACACGCCTAGGTGGCATTCTTCTCGACCTTCTCAGACTTCGGGAAACTCTAGAAGAATTTAGGTGTTGAAAGTCCTTATCGGGGTCGCTAAGATTAGCTACGACCCAAATATACGAAAGTTCCGGGGGACAGATGGATGTGATAGATCTAACAAATGGGCCCAACGACTGGATCTCCCTTTTTTACTTTGTAAAATACTTTGCTAGGTCCTTCAGAGAGACAGGTCATACAGAGATCTTATTCAACCTCTTTGGCGCTTGCAGCATATGGACGTGTAATCGAGTAATACTTCCAAACGTCTTCAGGTGGGCAGTCAACGTCGAAAGAAGAGGATCCCACCAATTGGAGTGTCTGAAATGAATTATAACATTCACTACAGCTCTCTGTCTATAACTTCGTCAATGTTACCCGTTGTTTATGTTTATTTGCAGGCCGCTGATCCTGTCGCTTCGCACTGTCGTGTCTTTTGTCAGCGTCAGTATTCCAGGGTACAATAATGGATATTTTCTGCTAGGCCACTTCCTCACACTAGCTGCCGTACTCAAATCTTGGGTCGCCTTTGCCTCTGCGGAGAAAAACCACCATCGTTTCCTCCCACTGACACTCTTTCATATGTTTTCCAGTCGTAACTTCTAATAAAACAGTCCTTCCTCTTCATCTCATCCATGTTCATCTGCAAGTAGGTCTTATCGCGATGACTGTACCAGAGATCGAACTGGCGCCGGCGCGTTATTCCAGGGACATGCACTAACCTGGGACTTTCGCTCCCCAACCCACCCTCGATTCTGATTCCGGCAAACTCAGGTAAACTACGGGGAAAAGTAATAGAAACCTCTACAGACGAACCTTATCTCTACGAGCTAAGGATTTGTTTTTAGAAAGTGATCAGCGCACATCCGCGACTAAAGAATGTCGCATGCGTCCACTCATGATCGCCGGCAATGGAGATCTAATCAGTCCCTCCCCTGTTTTGCAAGAGTCCTTAGCTCGTCTCACTTCCTTATTTCTCAGAGTAAGTCATATTATGCCCAACATCGATGAGATGGGACATAGGGGTGATGAGTGTGGACAGCAATCGTTGACAACGAATGTCTCAACCCCTCTCCCAGAAGTTCAATCACTGGCAACACACAGCAGTTGCCAAACACCCAGATAATGGAAGTTTAATGGACTTAGGAAGTTTCTGTGAGCTCTCGGCCAACCAGGCCATATTGCCGGATGCGAGGGTGCTCCCACTTCCCCTCCGTTTTAATCAGTCTACTGAAACTTCTTCCTCGGAGGCTTGCAGAATTGGGGGATTAACTTCTCTTCATCGTTAGCTAGAGGTTTTGATAGGCAAACCTGCCTAAATGTCGCTCATTGATGCTGAACTGAGCTAGGGAAACCCGGGTTTCTGTTTTTGTAAACAAGCGACGCGTCCCACGTTGTAAGAGCCGATTTGGCATATAAAGCAGGCAATCTTGCTCTGTTTTTCTTCTTCCCCATCATAAAAAAAACCCTTTATTACCAACAACACTCTCCTTTTAAAACATGTCCCCTGTTTTGTCCATCCTTCCAGCCGTTCTTATAGTTCTGCAAATTGTATCCAGTACGTCTGCCTGTCTTTTCGGTTTCCTTTTCGTTGCCGTCTCTCACTCTAAATAACTTTATTTAGCTAAAGCTGGACCGATTGCACACGATCGTCCTCTTTACACCAGAGAAACTTGCACCGACGGTGCCTGGAGCTGTGACGGCGACGTCCTCCAAGAGTGTTCTTATGGCGCCTGGATCACTTCTCAGACTTGTGGTACTGGTCTCGTCTGCTCCGCCACTGGTGGGGTCATTGGCTGTGTTTATCCTTGGCAAGTTCAACAAGCTGGAACAACCACATCCACCGTCCTCAGCACCGCTGCTCTTCCAACAAGCACCACTGTCACACCTCCCACTGGTGTGACTGCTACTTCAATCTCTACTCCTTGTAATACTCAGATGCTTTCTCTATTGTCAACGATGATTTGTACTGAACGCGCCTTTTCTTGTAGCTCCAACTTCCACCACTCCTGTTTCGAGCTCCGGGCTCAAGTATAATGTCTACCTCGATTGGCCATACGTCAGTCAACCACCGGCTCCATCTGCTCTTGGAGACGTCACTACCTTCATCATGTCTTTCTGGATGTCCTCTGTCGGTCCAGTCGACATAGCCGACGGTTGGGTGCAGCTTACTGCTGACCAAAGAACCACTATCAAGAACGAATATGCTGCTGCTGGCAAGAAGTTGATGGTTGCTGCTTTTGGATCAACTGGTATGTCATTTCTATTGCTACCTTACTGTCAGTTCTAACTTGACCTTCCCAACTTCTCCGCTTGGCACTGGACAGACACTCCCACTTCATCTGGCCTCGACCCAACGACTGTCGCCCAGGAACTCGCAGCTTGGGTTATTGAATACGACCTTGATGGTGCTGATTGTGACTACGAAGACTTCGATGGTAAGTTTATTTCACGTCACGCGGAACACTCGACACTGATTAGCTGTTTGTTTTGATTTTCCAGCGATGAATGGTGGTACTGCTACGGCTTGGCTCATCACTTTCCAAAACGCTCTCAGAGCTTCTCTTGGAAACTCTTACATCATTTCACATGCCCCTGTTGCCCCATGTAAGTGAATACAATTGACTTTTATTGCGATGGCACACAGCTCATCTTGCTCTCACATTCCCCATCACAGGGTTCAGCGCAAACTATGCTGGAAATGGGTATCTCGGTGTTTACGAGTCTGCTGGTAGCGGTATTGACTACTTTAACATCCAATTCTACAGTGAGTGTGATCTACGTCGGTCTTGTGGAGTGTACGCTGATTGTTGTCATCTGTCTTCTCCTTTGTCTCAGACCAAGGCGTCGGCACCTACGACACCTGCAACGAGCTCCTTGTCGAATCTGGTACTGCATTTCCCAACACTGCTGTTGCCCAGATCATCAGTCTTGGAGTTCCTGCAGACAAAATCGTGATCGGTAAACCAACCTCAACTGGCTCTGCCAGCAACGGCTATATGACTCCAGCTGTTCTTGCTAGCTGCTTATTGGAAGCTAAACAAATGTGGAGCGACATCGGGCAAGTCATCGTTTCCGCACTTGTCAATCATTGGATTTCTGTTTACTTACTCTCGCTGTCGCAACAACTTTTGTGTGTTCTCAGTGGCTTGATGTGGTGGCAGTGGGACGCTTCAGTAACTCCATCTTTTATATCTGCTGCTGAAGCTGCCTTGGCTTAAGTGTGCGATGATGTAACTTCACCGGGCTGCACGACAGGGCCCTGAGCGTCGCATTTCTAAACAAACAAGCTGCTTGACTCACAGCTTTACAGATCGTTCTACTCTCACTTCATATTCGAAAATATATTCCAACATTGTACCTTCGCTTCGTATATCTGCTCCCATCTTCATTCGCGCCTGAGAGCGCTCACTCTCGTTCCTCATACATCAGACTACCACATACAAAGTCTCCCTATCTTGTCCGTTCGTTTTTTTATTCTACTATTTGACTGCCTTACAAAATTGCGAGAAATCCACATCTACCCGCCTCATTATTATCCCCTCGAACGGCTGCCTCGTCGAGTCGGCCCTGACCACCACAGTATCAAATCAGCCACCATGCAGTCTTTCCAGTCGACGTCCCCTTCACCGTTCGCTCGAGCTTTCTCAGGTGACGTGACCAGAGTTCAGGGTGCCAGAGCACAGACTGTGAGTAGTCGACTTGTTCAATTTAATCCATAGTGTTTCCTGCGTGTGCAGTGCGAATCGCTCATTTATTCCCTTCCTGTTGCAGTTTGATGAGATGTATGCTGCTCCTGAAGGTTTCTTAGGTATGCAGCACCGCCTCAAGTTCAAATTTGGGTAGAGTTAAGCTAGAGAAATGCCGGTTTGGCTGACTGATTTACTCGCTCGTCTTTGGTTCGATTAGAGATTGAAGTCAGAAATCCTCAGACTCATGGTACGCAGAGTAGACGACTTGTAGAAGTACTGGTAGTCTGTATTGATCCATATCGCTTTGAACAGGCACTGGAAGGAAACAGTACACCGACTACGAGATTGTATGCATGGTGAGTGAGGCTTTCGTTCTTCCCCTTTCTTTGAACGGACGTGGACTCTAGAACTCTCACACGGTTCTCCCTGGCTCCTTTTCATATCCTGGGTGCAACAGACAAATATCCCAGCTTTCAAACTGCGCCATTCCATTGTCAGACGTCGTTATTCCGACTTTGAAGCGTTCAGAGATACGCTAGAACGAGAGAGTACCAGAGTGAGTTTTCCAATTGTGATTTCTTCTGGATCTATCATCTGACCGTCAGATTTTCTACTTTAGGTCAACATTCCAGCACTGCCAGGAAAGGTCTTCACCAACAGGTTTTCGGAGGAGCTGATTGACCAACGAAGGGAGGGACTGCAGAGGTTCTTAGAGATAGTCGCTGGACACCCTCTTTTGCAGGTCAGTCCTTTCGAAGGAATCAGATGCATCAGAGACTGACTCCATTTATATCTCAGACCGGATCCAAGGTTCTCTCAGCATTCCTCCAAGGTGAGACTCAAGCCCCACTCGCTTAGATGGAACCCTCTGACCGCTTCATCTATCCTACAGACCCAGCATGGAACCGTAACGATTGGCAATAAAATCTTCTCATGATGATATCCACTTTCCATGTGCTTATTGTACACGACTTTCGATGCTCTTTGCAACACGGCCATTCTCCTTAGCCGTCTCAACCCCAAAACGACCTTCCCTATACCCTTCGAGATACTTTGACAGTACCATACTATAATGCTCATGGATTACACATTACGACGGACAACTAAATGGAAAGTGGGATGACAGTGCGTGATGACATTGTGGACGACAGGAAGATGGGCTGCGCTCTCAGATATCTATTCGTCCTGGACAACCTCCCGAATAGTATGGTTACCTTCCACCATCAGCTTCCAGCACTCACCCAAGACGATCCCTGCCACTGCGCACATGTAAACAAATCCCTGGGAGAATTCGCTGCTCACAAGCGTTCATCCGGTTCCTCTGAAACGAGTATACACAGAGCGAACACCCTCACGTGAGACCACAGCAGCTCCTCCAAAGTAGGTTCTATTTCCAACAACACAGTGTACAAAGATGAAATGAAGCGAGAACTGCTGGAGCCAAAGAGGATGGAAGGTTGGGAGGTGCCACTGGTTCTTCTTCCTCGAGAGAGGGATCAGATTATCCTCTTTATCTTCATTGAGCGCTAACAGCCAGTACAAAATCCAACCGAAAGCAAGCAAAATGCTGTTCTGAAGGTGACCGTTTGATTCGAGCACAAGAGGTAAACAATATTTGACCTTTTTCGACCTGGGCGACTGACTGAGTGGCAAAAAATTCAGATGGGTCGCCTTCGCAGTTCTTCCTTCGAGCAGGTAGGCAACCGTCCAGCACCCCTCTGAAAATCGTAAACGATGGCCTCTTTCCTCCGTTCAGCAGTCCGCGCTGCTGCTCCAAAGGGCACCAGAGCCGCCTCTGGCGTCTCGATGCCATACCCAAAGCCGTACGTCAAGCCAACTCTGCCTTCGCCTTACGTTCCAGGCCAAGGTCCAATCACCTGGAGAAGACTCGAAGAGCTGTCTGCTACTCCAGTCGAGTCTGAATGGTTGCTCCAGAAGAAGGCTACTGCTGCTCACGCTCCTCGTACGTCTCATACTCCTTTTTTTGTCGCTGGTTTGAAGAGGCCCAAGGGACGGAAGAGAAGATTTGGGAAGTTGGCTAGAAGATGGGAAGGCCCTCATCACAAATAGCATCTCAGTACTGCAGTACTGTGATGGGGACTCAGGGAGAGTAGCAGGAGCCCAAGCAGGCCATGGAACGCCAACTAGGAGGAGCGTTGTCAAAGGGACCAATGGGAGCGAAGATTTGGGAAGATTGGGTTCAAATGGGCTGCCGAGCCCCTCGTCATGGGAGATAGACGTTCTGCTAGTTCCTAAATGCTTGGTTATTGTTGTGAAGGATGGGCGTTAAAATTGGTCGAAGGAGGGAGAACTCTAGCAGAGTCTACGCGCATGGTATTCAGCATCTGTCCTCAGCCGTTCAGTTCACTGACACCAACTTTTCCTCTCTACTTCTATTTGACAGACGCTACCGAGCTCTGGAGAAAGATCTCGTACGTTTCTTTGTCGAGAAACGAACACTCGCAGAAGAGCTGACCGCACCTGAATCTCCTTTCTTGCTCGTCCTACCTGGCCGTTTTAATAGCTATTACGTGGCTCTCCCAGCTTCCGTCCTCGTTTTGTTCTGGTGCAACAAGCTCTTGAAGGACCACGAAGCTCACGTTGCCCACGAAATGTGAGTTCCTACAAAGGCATGAAAGAAAATTCTGTCGTACGGCAATCTGACTATCCTGATTACCTTTTCCCTTCAGCGCCGAGAACGGTGGTGAAAAACCTGAGCGTGTTGTCTACCCATACATGAACAAGAGAATCAAGGTATGTTGTGCCTTTCACGTCGCTTCACAGTAGAACTGCTTTGCGAATTGACCCTGACCCGCGGTTTGTGTTTCCCACATCTAGCCTCTTCCATGGTGCGTTGCGACTATCGCAGGATTGCTTCTTGCACTTCTTTTACTGACTGTCTGTTTTTCTGTTAACAAACTATCAGGGGACAACAAGTGAGTCTTGTCTTACATTTTCCTGTTCTCCAGCAAAAGTGAACTAACAGTGGTATATTCTTCTTCTCAGGCTTTGTTCTTCAATGAGGAGACCAACATCAAGTACGAGGGACCTTAAACTATTTAATGTTCAGGATGATGGACGAGAGCATGAAGGCGGGAATGATTCCCAGCCTTTGTACCTAGACGAAAGGAAAACAATTGCGATGCAAATCGACTTGACACAATTATTCGAAACAGCAAGTGCCTCTACAAATGCAAGAAGTTGTTGAGTATGCTCGAAACATAAAGCATTCCAGTCTCATTTACCAGCGCAGGACTAAAGCGCTCCGTCGATGACGAGGCTTCCTTATCCTCGCTTCTCGAGTCTGCTGCAACCTGCCTCTTAACGCCATTTTTCTTGTGAGTTGAAGCTGCCTACAAAATTGATGTCACAAGTTCTCTAACAGTACTGTTGCTCTTTCTGTCTTTGACTGGCCTCTGGAAACACAGTAAATTGAAATCGAGATGCAAGCCATCAAGGTACGCTGAGCCCTGTGCCTTGTCAAGAGCAGCACAGCTTGAAAGCTGACCAAACCCATTCCGTTGACAGCTACAAAAGAAATTCCCCAATGTTGGGCAGGACGAGATGTTTGATCTCATCAACAAGTTCAAGTAAGACCTTTGACCTCCCTCTTCCTGCAGAGGCCATATGCTCCTACAGAGCTGACGAGATTCAGCCTCCCTTTTTTAACTGAACAGGACTATCGACGTAGATGACAAGGGAAGTTTGGATAAAGCATCTGTTATTTCTAGCTTGACAGCTAGTGGGGAGGGTTCCTACGATCAGGTAAGTCGAGCGCCCAGAGAGGAACATTAGCGGATCCTCGACAAGAGGGAGATGAAAGGATTCTGAACTCTACGCTTCATTCTCTGATTTAATGTTTTGGGAAAAACCCTTGTACTCTTGTTCTCACCTGGGGTGTAGATCAGAGAGACTTTGAAGACCGTTAACATTGATGCTTCTGGTCGAGTCGAGTTGGAGGATTATGTGGCTGTGAGTTTTGTTCTCTTGCATTAATCTTTTGGCTCGATGCAAACGCTGATTCAATCTGGATTGACTAATCAGTTGGTGTCAGCTCTTCGTCATGAACATGCTACCGGTCCAGTCACCTCGAAAGGAAAGGTCACCGTTCAGGGAACAGCAGGAACCAATACTCAGCACTCGATGAGTGAGGAAGAGCGAATGTCGTTCACTGAACACATTAATGGAGTGAGCACTTAAACCCCTTTTTTTTGTCGAACTTTGATGCTGGGCTGACTTCGGAACTCTACAGGTTTTGGCAGGGGACGCAGATGTTGGCCACCTCCTGCCCATTCCAACCGACACCATGCAGCTCTTCGATGAGTGCAAAGGTAACAAGGACTTCACCTATTTTATCAGACTGGACCAATAGCTGACCTTGGACCATTATGCGTGATTCAGACGGTCTCATTCTGTGTAAACTCATCAACGACTCCGTTCCTGACACCATCGATGAGCGAGTCCTCAACAAGCCAGGGGTCTCCAAAGTTGGCAAAGCAAAAGCTCTCAATGCCTTCCAAATCACTGAAAATAACAACATCGTCATTACCTCATCAAAAGGTATCGGTTGTTCGGTCGTCAACATTGGACCGTCGGATATCTCTGAGGGCAGAGAGCATCTCATCTTAGGTTTAATTTGGCAAATCATCAGAAGAGGTCTCCTCAGCAAAATCAATATCAAATTTCACCCTGAACTCTACAGACTGTTGGAGGATGATGAGACTTTGGAGGAGTTCTTAAGACTGCCACCTGATCAGATCTTGTTGAGATGGTTCAACTTCCATCTCAAAGCTGCCAACTGGCCAAGGAGGTGAGTAATAAATAGGTACTGTTTTTGATTTGAAATACTTTTTGACGGTTTTTTTTATTTTTATTTTTTTTTGGTTTTTTGGTTCTTTGCGCGTAGGGTCAACAACTTCACCAAAGACGTTAGTGATGGTGAGAACTACACCGTGTTGCTGAACCAGCTCAAGCCAGCCGAGTGCAGCAAATCGCCGCTTCAAACCAAAGATCTCTTGCAGAGAGCCGAGCAGGTTAGTTATTGGCACTTACGGAGAGAGTTGTGGAGCTGTAATCTGACTCACAAACCTTCTACGTTTCTTCTCAATGTAAGGTCTTGCAAGGAGCTGACAAGATCGGCTGCAGAAAATACTTGACACCAGCCTCACTCGTTGCTGGTAATCCTAAGCTCAATCTTGCTTTCGTCGCCCATCTCTTTAACACTTGGCCCGGACTGGAACCGCTCGAGGAAGCTGAAGCTCCCCCTCCGGTCGACGACTTCGATGCTGAAGGTGAAAGAGAAGCTAGAGTGTTTACTTTGTGGCTCAACTCGTTGGATGTTGAGCCTGGTGTTTACAATTTGTTCGAAAACCTTAAAGTGAATGATATCCTCGCTTCACCGCAGTTCTTAACCTAACTAACAGTTCATTTTTCTTTATAGGACGGATCTGTTCTTCTTCAGGCGTTCGATAAAGTTGTTCCAGGATCCGTCATCTGGCGGAGGGTCACCAAGCCAAAGGAAGGTCAAGAAATCTCTCGTTTCAAAGCTGTCGAAAATACCAACTACGCGATCGAATTGGCGTCGGCAAACAACATGAGAATGGTCGGAATTCAAGGTTCAGATATTGTGGATGGCACGAGAACTCTTGTGCTGGGTCTCGTGTGGCAGATAATGAGGTTCGTCTCTAAGTCATTCCTTGCAATCTTTGTGCGATTTGACATTAATTTTTACTTGAATTTCTCACACGCTTTTTGTGGCTTCCCTAATTTCATCCCGTGGAAATCTTCAGACTAAACATCGACAAAACTTTGGCTTCTCTCTCCAAGAACGGAAAGGGTGTAACTGACTCTGAGATTGTTAAATGGGCGAATGACGCTGTCAAGTCTGCTGGAAAGACAACATCGATGAGGAGTTTGAAGGATCCATCTTTGAGCACGGGCCACTTTTTCCTCGACTTGGTGGATACCCTTCGACCTGGCATCGTGGACCAATCTTTGGTCGTTCCGGGACGCGACGAAGACGAATGTAAACTTAATGGTGAGTCGCTTTGGTCTACAATCCCCTTCCTCTTTCAATTCATATTGAGTTGTCTTCTGACTCTAAAATCTGCCTGTGTTTGATCGGCGCCTTTGTAGCTCGTTTGGCTATCTCTGTTCTTCGAAAACTCAACGGTATCGTCTTCGTGGTCGCAGAAGACTTGGTAGAACACAAGCCCAAGCTTGTCTTGACGTTCGTTGCTGCCTGCATGGCTCTGTCTCTCAACAAGTAGAGTGATAGTGGCGACAGAATGTGTACATGTTCGTATTTTTTGCTTCTCATCGGAATATCATGCAAGGATGTGTGAATAAGCTTGAAATGAAGGGGTCTCGATCTTGAAAGGAAGTATTTCCTTGCAGAAGGGCCCTAGACAGTTGCTCGCGGCTCTTCCGAGCTCCTCCCGTCTGCTTTCGACGTTCAAAGCTCACCGACAGCAAGGGTGAGCCAAACAAGTTTTCTTTAAATCAAATATGAACAAAGGAGAAGGATCGTCGACTACGTTTAGTGTGCCAAAGGCAAGCAAGGGAAAAGAGAAGGAGAAGGACAAGTTAGTAGCCGAATTTTATCTCGAAGCGTTCTCCGTCTAGTAGCCCAGCACTCATGATCTTTTGACAATATGGTCTAACAGGCCAGCTCGAACAAGAGTATGGAGAGCTTGCCAAATCTGTAAGCTTCTTCTAGCTTGCCGCCTGTTGGAACGCCTTCCTGCACTGACATAGCTTCGACTTCGACAGGCAGGCGGCGCAAGATCAGATGTGACGGTATGCTCTTGGCCTGTTGTGTACTGATATAAGATCTTGGGTTAATCTTTGACGTTCCAACTAGGCGAGCAGCCGTGTGCGCACTGTTTACATTCGGGCCAGGATTGTCAATGTAAGGAGCACTGCTGAACCGCCTCTGCTGCTTTCAGGAGTCACTCAAATGTTCTTTTGACCTTTTCGTACTCAGTTGCAGATACACAAGACAAAGCTGCGATCTCAAGACTCCAGACGAACTCTGTTGAGAAGCGCTTGGACGCGTTGGAGGAGGTGATTAGTGTAATTCTCCCTATCCTCGGTGTCAACCCGGCAGCATTTCAGGGTCATACAGATACAGGAGTAGCAAATCTACCTAGCACTTTGACAGGTTCTGCATCTGCAACAGTACGACTTCCTTCTCAATCCCCATCACCGAAGCCGTTTCAGGTCCCACCGGTTTCACAAACTACAGAGAGAGTCGTTGGTTGGGGTACAGATGATGAAGAAGGGCAGGATTCTGTTCAAGATGACGAAGGGGAGGATGGCGCTTCAAATGAGGAAATCAACGCTTACTCGCACCTCACTCAAGATTCACTCGGACAGCTAAGGTTTTTCTGATATAGCCAAGTTGGGACGGTACACTTCAACTAATGTGTTCCCTTCATATAGGTACATTGGAGGCGCGCAATCCTTTGTGTTGGTGGAGGCTCTTCGGAGTCTTCAACAAGGTGCCGGCCCTCAAAGTTCCAACGACCAGCATAACTCCCATAAAGGTCATGCCAGCACTTCTGAATCGGCATCCAATCTTCCCGAAGGGCTACTTCCATTTTTTAGACCTGGCCTGCAGTACAAAAAACTGATTGCAATGTGAGTAGTTACATGTCTCAAGGTGTCGCTCATACTAAAAAAAAAAGGTCATTGCAGGCCATCACCCGCTGACGTTGGACAGCTCCCACACCCTCAAATAGCGGAATTTCTTGTAGGTCATTTCTTTTCTATTCAGGATCAGGCGCTGACCAACAAGTTCTGTTTAGCTTGGGATTTACTTCCAACGCTTGCACCATCTCTTCCCAATCCTACTCCAGCCGATGTTCCTACAAAAGTACCGCAAGATAGTTGAAGATAACCAGCCATGTGAAGACTCAGCGTTCTTGTCTGTTCTATTCGCCGTTTTTGCTTGTGCGTCGTCGCTGCTCTCTGAACAAACCGGCGAACCATCATCGCAGCGATCAAGCCCAGAAGTTTTGAAGGAAATGAAGGCTTCTGGCATTGAATACTACGAGAAGAGTCTTGTTCTTCATCACATAACCTCCAGAGCAAATCAAGTCGAAAGGTATGATTGAATTATGACCCCAGTGCTAGAAGTATTGTTGACATCGACTTGAACTGTCTAGTGTTCAATGCTTGAGTCTCCTTGCTGTCTGCACTGCGGGCTGGAACAGCAAGTGTTGAATTTACCTTCTATCTTTAAGAGGTAGTTTGACTAACTCGCTTGATTTGGAATTTACAGCTCTGGCACAAAGTTGGCTGCTGGCAGGAAACGCAGTCAGGGCAGCGATCGATCTTGGTCTTCACCGATCTCCTCGTCGCTTCAAGGTTTCTGATTTGGAGAAAGAGTATCGCAGAAGGGTATGGTGGACAGTGATGGGTATCGATCGAATCCTGAGCATGAGCCTGGGGCGACCATGCGCTGTTGACGACGCTGAATGCGATGCCGAACTTCCCAAGGAGGTGGACGATGATCAGCTGCTTCAATATCTCAGCGGAGACCTAACCGCTCCACGAGAATCTTTCATGACTGGATTCATAGCGTAAGTCCATCATTTCTTTCTTGGTTGATCGATTCATGCTGACGAATTGCGTTGCTCACTCCATTTATGATATTACCATTTCAGGCTCTGTAAAATCTATGTGGTGGCCGGAAAAATCCTGAAGGCTGGTCATGTACTTTCTGTTTTACGAGATAACAAAAGTAAGAAGGTTGAATCAGCCGAGTTGATGGATCGGATGGATGGAGAGCTGTTAGGATGGGTCAACAACATGCCCACGACCAACTATCACGCTTCGGCTGAAAAAACAGCCAGCACTAGTATCAAAGCTGGGTGGCTGGTAGCATATTATGTCTACTACAGCTGCGTCATTCTCCTTCGTGAGTTTCATGTCCATTGCCTATTGGTCGATTTTGGGCACGATTGACCACCCACCTCTGTCACTCATCGGTAGATCGCCCATTCATCCCAGGTGCTATGGGAGCCTCTAAGAGCAGTCATATGCTATCTCTTTCGAAGTGTCTATCAGCAGCAAAGTCTTGCATTGCAATATCGAATGAGATCAAGTCAGCCATCCCAACCTCCCACCATCTCGCTGGAGCTGTTCAAAACCTCACTATCAGCGCTATCTTGCTACTCCGATGTATTGCTCAGACTTCGGATGAGAAGCTTGTAATGGCAGTTCTAGAAGATGCGGAACATTGCCATAGTTGTTTGTCAGTCTTGGGAACAAGCTGGCCAGGATCAGTACGATGTGCTGAAATTGTTGCAGAGTTGATTTCGAGATTGAAGACCAGCTGGGATGAAAGGAGGGCCGTTGCAGGAACCTCTGCGGTCAGATCAACAGTTCCGTCATTCACCATGTCAGCAGCGAAACGTCAACGTCTTAGCGAACCGACATTTCGAGGAAGTGCTGGACAATCTAGCACCAGTACATCACCCAACCAAGAACTTTCCAACACACCCTCAACCACTACTTCTCAAAACGACACTCAAGGGTTTGCTTTTGATTTCCCATTCGACTCTGGCGATCCAATGGACAACCAACTCCCTTTCTCAGGCTTTGATTTCTTCGGCAACCTCCCTCCCACCCTTTCTCAACATCAATTTGACCCTGAAGAAGCACAGAGACTCACAAATGAGCTACTCCAAGACTTGAACGAGCCGTATTTATGAATGGCATGCAGGCTGGGAACAAGTAGATGTATTGTGTAAAGATGTTTACTGCTCCCTCAGTTGCGGGAAACTATCCATTTATTCGCTTCTATCGTGGACATTTATGACAGCTCCTGCCTCTACAAAATGACCGATCTCATTCTTCTCTTCGTCCAAATTCTCGCCGCTTACACCTAACACCATCCGAGCTGCAGGTAGCTTCGTCATCTTTTGAAGCTTCATCTTCAACATCTTAATAGTCATCGTAGGTAGAACCTTAATTGTCGTATCTTGAGAGCCGGCATATCGAATAGTGACCTCTAACGAAAAGCGTAGCGTGAGATCGCAAAGTGTGAGGTGCAATAGGAGAATCAAAACGGACCCAACAGTTTGTTTTGTAGCAATTTTGCAGCATCTGGAGGAGCTGATGGTGTCAAAATGTCCTCCACTTCATATTCTGAAAAGGAAGACGCACAAAACCGCGTTAGTTTTCGCTGTTTTCGCTCTGCTACCAGATTGAAAAAGCAACTCACTCCTCTTCAACGATTGCAGGTGCACCTGTATCTCTTCCGGATGGTTGTTGCCAGGTTTTCTTGCAAGGTAAAAAAGCTCGGATTCTTTCCTTTCCAGTGTTGAGATCTAGAAAGAAGTTGTTTGAATGTCACAGGCTGGGAGAGACAGACACAGCTTGAATCTCACCTCGCTTCCATTCAACACCGCCAATTGCGGTAATGCGCCAATAATGAGAGCTCGTGACGACTTCTTCTTGATGTCTGTGTCATCTGAAAGCGACGCAATCAGTGTCAACCTGTTGCGAAAGAGTGGAAACTTCAAGCTCACTTGTCTCGAGGAAGAGAGGGTTTTCCCCTACCGATAAGTGAGTCAAAGAAGGAGTAACTGTTCTCAGAGCTTCGATAGAATCCCAAGATGAGATGAGATTAGAAGTCAACG
This sequence comes from Krasilnikovozyma curviuscula, assembly GCA_014825775.1. NCBI lineage: Eukaryota > Fungi > Basidiomycota > Tremellomycetes > Cystofilobasidiales > Mrakiaceae > Krasilnikovozyma > Krasilnikovozyma curviuscula. The sequence goes on from MVAQ01000025.1 coordinate 48,135, forward strand.
AGATATTTTCCAAGTAGGACAGAATGACTGTAGATGTGGGCGAGATGGTCGAGATTTTGCAAAAGGTAAGATTCAAACGCTTTAGACTAATAGATGAGGAGTAATTAGTCAGTGAGGACCCATCGTGTGCATCAGGGAGGCTGATGATCATACTTTGGAATAGATTTCAACGGCGCTAGGTCATCCCAGCTCTCAAACAAATTCCAAACCAGGTTCAAGTGTTCTAGCTTTGAAAACAACTGCTGGTCAAGATAGAGATCTTTAACTTTGAGTCTTGTTAGACGATTAAATCCGAAATCGAGGGATGCTAAGGCCGGAAAATGCCGTTGCAGACGAAGTAGCTGTGATAGAGGGGAAAATCGTATAGGGGAAATTGTCAACAAACAACGACCAGATTATAATGTCAAGAAGAGAATTTTAGTACATTTTCCCAACCTATTAGGGTATTGTCCAAAGAGAGGTTGAGAATGTTCTTGAAAGCGGTGTTGTGGACGTCGATGATCAATGAGTTGAAGCGGTTTGAGCTACACGAGAGACAGCTGTCAGTAACTGTGAACCTGTTAAAAAAACAAGTCGAATTACTTCAAGCTCAAGCTTTCCAGAAAGTCCAGATGAGAAACCAAGTGAGCGACCATTTCGATGTTTGGCAGTAAGTTGCGTGAGATATCCAGTGACCGAATGTCTACAATAGTCCCGCGGGAGGACAATAACATTTGAATGTATCCGATCTCATTCATGTGTGAAGATAAGCTTACTGAACTGGGTGGCTTCAGGCCATAAACCCACCTCGCTGATCTCCTCGCTCTGCAACCCCACAGATTTGAGACTCCCAATCATCTTTAACCGGTTTCTCACTTTGTCCATGTTAGGAGCTTCAACGTCAATCTTTGAGTTGGCACCCAGCGTCACTGTTTCAACTTTAGAGATACCTGCTGATGAGGAGGTTGACGATGAAGTCCATGGGTCCGAGTGGTCGATGTATTTTCCTTCCAAAGCTGAAATAAATGATACTCCGAATGAGATCTTGGAGGATGGTCTGATGAATGATGCTGACCCTGGAACGCTGTGTATCCTAGCAAATCAGTTCACCCCACATTGGCGAGAGGAAGGCAAGAAGGACGAGACGCTGACCTGCAAGTGAAATATTGCACCCCATCCTTCTCACCACTGTGTTTACCTCTGTCGGCCTGATCCCATTCTATACCGAGCCAAATCCCAGTCGTTCCTGAGACGGGCCCGACAAATTTGATGGTGCCCAGCGATTTTGAAACTGAAACTCTCCTTCCCACAGAAAATCTTGGATCTACTGATAGTTCTGAAGCTGTTTCAGATCGCATGGTGGAAGATAGAGAGCTTCTGAGCCTGCGCAACACGGCTAATTTAAGGTATGTCGGTGTTCAACGCGTACTGATGCGGTCTCGCTATTTGAAGTGAGCAGTAAATGTACGACCGAATATTTACATTGAAACAAGCACAACAAGCAGATGGATACATTAGTCGTTATTCGTAGGTCATATTTCCTTCTTTATCAGTCGCTTCCATATCCATCAATCAGAGACACAGTTGGCTCCGGAACTGAGCGTCGGGAGGGCTGTTTTTTTATTGTTCGAGGTGGTGGAAGTGAGAGCTTGGGAGATGAGGTTGAAGCGTTGGGTGAGATGAATGGATCTCTGATCTTTTGTGTTTCCAGCACCAGTTTCCGTCTCAACGAGTCCTTCCCGCTGGACGGCTCGTCCGTCACCCGATTCTTAATCAAATCTACCTGCTTCCTACCAACTTCTCGCCTGTCAACTTCATCTCTCGCACTCTTCCACTCACTCTTTCCATCCTCCAGCCCCATCTCTATCAGCTTCACCTTCCCGCTTAGCCCGTACTTGTCGCTGATAGAATTGTCAACGTCCTCAATCGCTAACCTAGCCCTCTTTGCAGTCCGAAACGACTTTCTCAGGTTGGATGACAGAGTATAGGGATCGGCGTTCTTTGAGTTTGAAAGATCATACAGCTCTTCTAATCGTTCTTCTCGAGTTTTGGTAAGGGCGAGTTGGGTAGTTGTCTTCTCAAGCTGGGAGAAGGGGTCTGGGTCGGCGGTTGACGGTTTCTCAGTGTCCTGAACTGCATAACCTCCGTTTTCTTCTGGATCCCAATCTTCTTGTTTCCTGGATGCTCCTTCGAAAACGATGTACGCTGAGTTCTGTGGAGCGAGAGAGAGAGAGAGAGAGGGAGAGGGGAGTTGAGCGTCTAGATTTAAGCCTGGCAGCGGTGAAGGAATCCACTCACTTTGGGATCCGTTCGGATCTCAAACCATCCAGAACACAAGTGACATTTACACCTGAACCCAAAGATAGGTGTTGAGTAGTAGTTGCCAACCTTCTTCTTCTCCGCATTGTATCTCACACCTGCGCCAATATGAGCTCCACAAGTTCCGCACCAGCTGTGGAATGAATTGCTGTTAGCAGAGATAAATGACAAAATAGAGGAAGGAGGAGACCCACATGTTGAATGGCAGCTCAAATCGAACAATCAAGATGCCTTTGTCTATCTTCCTAGCTCTGTCACCAAGGGCATGCTTCCCATGGTAGTCGTTGAGGGTATGGGTTTTGGAAGGGTCGAAATCTGGTGGGTAATACTTGTTGAAGCCCTGCATCTTGTCAGAGTACCAGCAGCCAGATCGATTGAGACTTCACCAGTAGATGTCTGGATTTCCGACTGATATGGTTGGCTGCACCAGGAAACTCGCGCGAGCAATTGGCCTTGCAACCCAAACTACCTTTTCTTCACCTTTCTACCCCTTTTCCCTTTTCGTCCCTTGGCTGTTAGAGGTTAAGATGTTGTTCCGTCCAGCAGCATGGATCGTTCGCCAGTCGATGATTTCTAGGTCAATGGCTACCCAGGCGACGCCCCAGACTCTGATTGAAAAGATTGTTCAGTCGTATGCTGTCGGATTACCAGAAGGAAAAAAGGTCAAGTCCGGAGACTACGTTATGGTTGGGCCTGAGCATGTGTGAGTGCTTGACTCGTGCTTTATTTACCTGCTGCTGTTAGGACAATTTTTTCTCCGCGAAAACTGACTTGGTTGAGTTCTCTGGCAGTATGACCCACGACAACACCGGACCAGTCATTTCCAAGTGAGATAAGAGCTCAGAGTTTCCTATGAAGATCTTCAGTCTGACCACAGCTTTATAACCTCAGATTCACCTCCCTCGAGCTCTCAAAAATCCACAGAACTTCCCAACCAGTCTTCACTTTGGATCACGATGTCCAGAATAAGTCAGAAAAAAACTTGACTAAATACGCCAACATTGAGAAGTTCGCTGGAAAGCATGGCATCGATTTCTACCCAGCTGGAAGGGGTATTGGGCATCAAATCATGATTGAGGAGGGCTATGCATGGCCTGGAACCATGGTGGTCGCTTCCGACAGTCACAGTAACATGTAAGTACACTTTCTGTCGATACTATTACTTGATTAGTCCTGAAGGACTAGCCACTTTCTAGGTACGGTGGTGTTGGCTGTCTTGGAACGCCTATTGTTCGAGTACGTCCGATGATTGCGCCTTGCTCATTTTAGACTTGCTAACTGTCATGATCGTGTTACAGACCGATGCTGCAGCGATTTGGGCAACTGGAAGAACCTGGTGGCAGGTTCCATCGATCATCTCCGTCGCACTTGAAGGAAAGCTGCCCGCGGGTGTTACCGGCAAGGACATCATCGTCGCTCTCTGTGGTTCTTTCAATCAGGATGAAGTCCTCAACTCAGTCATTGAATTCTCAGGATCAGGAATTCCTCACCTTACCATCGATGAGAGGCTGGCCATCGCCAACATGACTACTGAGTGGGGTGCTTTAGCCGGTGTCTTCCCAGTGGACGGTGTCTTGAAGTCCTGGTACGAAGCTCAACTTGCCAAGTCGAACGCATCCCACCCTAGAGTCAACCAACAACGTCTAAACCACCTCTTTTCTAATCCACTTACCGCCGATCAAGGTGCTCAGTACTCAGCCAAACTCACACTGGATCTTTCAACCCTGTCGCCACACATTTCCGGTCCAAATTCTGTCAAGATCTCAACATCTCTCCCAGACATGCTCGCAAAGCCACCTGTGAAGATCCAGAAGGCGTATTTAGTCTCTTGTACCAACTCACGAGTGTCGGACCTAGCAGCCGCCGCCGAGGTCGTTCGAGGACGAAAGATCGCAGATGGTGTCGAGTTCTACATCGCCGCAGCCAGTTCCGTCGTTCAAGCAGAATCAGAGGCTATTGGTGACTGGAAGGCTCTGGTTGATGCTGGTGCGAAGGTTCTTCCAGCTGGTTGTGGACCATGCATCGGTCTCGGTGTTGGTCTGCTTGAGAAGGGTGAAGTTGGAATCAGTGCGACAAACAGGAACTACAAGGGCAGAATGGGACACCCAGATGCGTTAGCTTACTTAGCTAGTCCCGCCGTCGTCGCTGCTAGTGCCATCAAAGGAGAAATTTGTGGACCCGATTCGCTGGACATTGCCAGCTTGCCACAAGTTAGTCTCCGTTCCCCATTCGGCTTGCTGAGATTGGGTTTCGACTGATACGAACTAAACACCTTCTATAGGGATCCGGCCCATCAACCACCATTACTAGAGATGAAATCAAGGCCAGTGCGACCGCTGAAAAGACGGAAGTGTTGGACGGTTTCCCAAAGGTCTTCAGAGGTCCTCTCCTGTTCGCCCCTCAGGATAACTTGAACACTGATGGTATATACCCTGGAAAATACACGTGAGTGTGGAGTTTTGCTTTATCGCCAGCTACGCTCAACTCACAGAGATGCGTTACTCTGATGTAAAGCTACCAAGACGACATTACGCCTGAACGACAAGCCGAAGTTGTCATGGAGAACTACGATACATCTTTCGCCTCTGTCATCGCTCATCTTAGATCATCCTTCCCCAAATCCTCGTCGACAACTCGCGAAGGGGCCGTACTCGTTTCTGGTTACAACTTCGGAACAGGATCATCGCGAGAACAAGCTGCGACCGCATTGCTTCACTCTGGAATTCCTTTGGTCATCTGTGGTTCTTTCGGTGACATCTTCAAGCGAAACTCTATCAACAACGGTCTGATCTGCTTGGAGTGCCCGGAGCTCGTTTCGGATTTGACGAGTCAGTTCGCAATGGAGGGCAAGAGAGGGAAAGGTGGAAAAGACGGAGAAGGTACCGTCAACATGGGCTGGACTGTTGAGGTCGGTATTGAGGATGGAACCGTCAAGGTAGTTAAGGGCGACGGATCGGAGAAGGTCTACAAAGTAGGCGCTGTTGGAAAGAGTGTCCAAGAAATCGTGAGTGATGCTGTCGCTATCTGACTGTTTGGGAACTCCCTCTCTAACAACACCCTCTTCTTTATCAAAAGTGGGTTGCCGGAGGTTTGGAAGGCTGGGTTAAAGCTAGAATTTAGTTGGATTTTCTTTCTTGATAATTGTTGTGCACTATTTCCATTGACAACCCTCAAGCAAGCCCACTTCCAACCGTTTCCGGCTATATTTTCGGTATCATCAAAAGAACACATATATATCTCTTCACTACACCAAATACCCGTTTCTCTTTGTGACAACTCAACCGTTCCGTTCCATTCCAATTCAACTGCTCCATTCGCGTCCAATATCATAAAGAGGCAAGACAGCTCAGCCCAGATTCACAGCCGCACTTTGGCATCCTTTCCAACACCAGAACTCAGACACAAACTATACCATCATGTCGCTCTCTGAAGCTGCTGTCCCCTCTGCCTCGGGGTCTTCGTCTTCGTCCCCAGCTCCAGACATGGCACCACCAGGTAGCTCAGGCTCATTGACTGCGAATACATTGCTGGAAGCTTCCGAAGAGTTCATGGACCTCAAAATGAGTTGGTCTGGGAAGGTACGTAGCATGGCTTCAGCTCAGGTTGAGCACATCGACAATTTCGCTGAGGCGTCTTCTTGCAGGTCTTTGACATTTCGATAGCAAAATCAGATCTCATATACGACCTCAAACTGCTCATATGGTCCCTTACCTCCGTCCCAGTTGAAAGACAGAAGATCATGGGTTTGACGACGCTCAAGATCGCTCTGCAAGATAACGTCCTTTTGTCGGACCTGAAGATCAAGAAGAACTGCAAATTCATGATGATTGGAACACCGGAGGAATTAACCTTCAAAGAGTGAGTGGGGTTGTATGCAGAATGAGATGCTATTCACTGACATCCACTTGCTCTGCTTGTAGTCCTAGTCAAGTGCCAGGCCTTCCCCCAATCAACAGTGATTGGGATATGGATTATGCTCAAGTAGCCCTACCAGCTTATGAGGACCCTCGAAATCTTAGAAAAATGAAGGAAGCTTTCGACAAGCTGGATATCAACGTGATCAACGTGTCAGCACAATCTCTTCCAGTAGGGAGCCAACCTTGATCTCGGAACTCATTTTTCTGCTTTTCATTAGTCCACGTCCCAACAAGCGTCTACTGGTCTTGGATCTAGATTACACCCTTGTGTAACTATTCCTTTTCCTCCGTTTGCCTGCGCTTCCATTCTCCCTCCTGATATTCGGTTTTGTGTCACATATTAGTGACACCCGACCTCTTGTCGATGGCAGCCTTCCTGCCGCTGAATGTGCTCGTCCTAACATGCACTCATTCCTCGAAAAAGTCTACGAAGAGTACGACATATGTATTTGGAGCCAGACGTCATGGAGATGGCTAGAAGCCAAGTTGAGTGAGCTCGGATTCTTCGACTCGGAAAGGAGTTATAGGATCAGTTTCGTGGTTGATCGGCGACCGATGGTCAGTAATAATTGGACATCATTGATTGTCACTTTCAAGCTTATCACTTCTGTGTTTTCCAGTTCAAGGTGTTCGGTAAGAAAGACGGTCAGGAGTACTCGCACGAAGTAAAAGCGTTGAAGCTGCTGTGGGACAAGTTTCCTGACAACTACAGCGCAGCCAACTCCATTCATATTGACGATCTTGTGAGTTTATCTCCTATGATTTCGTTCTTGTGTTGCGTTTGTTTTGACAAATTACCCCTCAATCTTCCACAGTCTCGCAACTTCGCTATGAATCCAAAATCAGGACTGAAAATTAAAGCGTTCAAAGGAGCTGGTAAGCTGCATGCAATCTTTTTGATTTCATTAGCGAATTCTGCTGATATTCCATCGACAATTTTCAGGTACTGGCAGAGAGTTAGAAGACAAGGAGTTGGAAAGGCTGGGAAGATACCTCATGCAACTAGCGCAACTGCCTGACTTCACACAGATCGAAATCAACAAGTCGTGGAGCGAATTTAGGAAGATGAAACCTAACTGACTATATGGATAGATAGTACCTAGCCCTCCAGTCCCGCTATGTCACCTTTTTTGCACTCAGTCAGACCGCCCTTTGATCACGATCCGCCAATATCAATGCTTATCCCATATAGAGAGAGTAACCACAGCGGTAAAGCCTAATATAAACTATTTTGTCAATAAAAATCAAACCCGTGCTACACAGAGCATGGACGCGCGACCTGACGCCTGAGTCTCTTCCAGCTTTTACTCAATCTTGGCTGGAGATAGTTGTGATCAACTAGCAACTTTGCTAGCTGAAGGTTATCTTCCTTTGGTGAGTATAATGTTACTCTATGTTGGGTCTAAATTAATTACATGTGCTAGATGACTTACCCTCACCCGTTGTGTCAGGCTTTGCCAGCTAAACTGTAGGCGGGGGAAGGGATGCCCTATAGTGAAGCTTCTGATGATGATTTTGGAAACTTTGTGGTGGATGAGGCAGCACTAGAGGAGATAGAGAAGCTCGAGGCTATCGCCAGTGCCTCGTCCAAGGTAACAACCCCACGACGGCAACAGGCTCGTCGACCATCCAACGAAGCAACCCATCCTCATCAAGAGCCAGTACAGCAACACCAACACCAACAGAAGCTACCCCGAAAATCAAATCTTGGAGCACTTGACTCTTCACCTGAAGCAAGACCAAGCAGGCCCTCGCTCTTGCGGCAGGATCCCACGTCTGAAGCGTACGATGACTTTGACAGCTTCATGGTTGATGCAGCGGCTCTGGAAGATATTGAAAGGATTGAAGCTATTGCATCTGCTCGAAACCAAGGAGCTCTCAACAGAATGGCCTCTCTTCCTCCAAGAGCTACCGCGACAACGAACTCACACTTTAAGAGGCAACTTTCTCCACGACAGCAACCCCCAAACAATCCTTTTATCCAACATAACCTATGCCAACAACCACAACAACAGAAGAAAGCTGCAGAGGTCATCGACTTGGTGGACTCAGGAGACGAGTTCTCGGACGTCGAGTTTTCTGTGGAGAAGCTGGGTGAAATCGACAACCTTGCAAAATGTGCACCGAACACTCAAGCTCCTAAAGCAAATCACCCTATCTTCAACCCACAACGCTCCACTGCAGGTTTATCTAGAAACACGCCTATTGAACTTGATCCCTTTGAACCACCAAAGACTCAAGGCTTAGTGAAGAAACCCGGTAAAGCATGGAATCGGACAGCGTTTGCGGGAACGGGTAGACTGAAGAATAAAGGAAGAGATTTCGATGAGAGCGAAGAAGACGATTTCGATGACGATCAAGATTGCGCGTTTGAACAGTTTCCGATTGGCTTTGTTGATCGTAAGTCCCATAACTGCTACATGTGACTTCGGTGCTCAATTCCATTTCGAATGATCATCTTATCGCTTTCTTTTAATCCTATAGCGAAAAAGTAAAGTGTTACGCTCTGTTGACTTTCCTTGCCTGCCTCTTTCAATGTCGCTGACTCTCGTCTCCTTCCATCAAACGCGCTGCCCACACAAAGATCGGTAAATTCATTTTTTGATGAGACACACACCGTATCTCAATTAACAAAGATGATTTGTTCCTATACTCTGAATCAGCTCCCTCCTCTCAAGCATAAATGTGACGAAGATGCTATCAAGTCGTGGATCTATCCTATTAACCTACCCAAACGAGACTACCAGTACAACATTGTCCGTCGCTGTCTGTTCCAGAACACTCTGGTCGCACTTCCAACAGGTCTGGGGAAAACTTTTATAGCTGGAGTTTTAATGCTGAACTGTGAGCTGCCTCACACTAATGGCGACCCTGCATCTACTTTTACTTTCTGACTACTCAAACCCCTCTATTAGATTCTAGATGGTTTCCCACTGGAAAAATTTTCTTCATTGCACCAACCAAACCGCTTGTGAATCAACAAGCTTCCGCATTCCCTGAGACGTGTGGTTTCCTTCACAGCCAAGTATGCACCTTGGTCGGCGATGTAAACAAAGATATTAGAATGAAGATGGTGAGCCTTACTGCCTTTTCTTCTCCATTCGGTGCTGCATTTCCTGATATATCCTATAATGCTCGTTCATAGTATCCTAAGAAGACTGTGTTTTTCATGACAGCACAGACTCTTTACAATGATCTTGAGAAGGGCAGACTGGATCCAACAGAGGTCATGCTCCTTGTCGTCGGTGGGTTTTATTGTCATGAAATATGTAAGATGGTATCTACTGAAGCTCGTTTCTGATGCAGACGAAGCGCATCGAGCAACGGGTAGGCACGCCTATGCTCAGGTCGTCCGGTTCCTTCAATCTCGAAATCACAACTTCCGAATACTTGCCCTGACGGCGACACCTTCTGGGAAGCCTGAAGGAGTTCAACAGCTCATTGATAATCTTCACATTAGTCATATAGAAATTAGAGATGAAGAGAGCATCGACTTGAAGAAATATGTTCACAAGAAGGTGAGCAGCCTTTGACCCTCTTCCTTAATTTCGCCACTAATCCTGTCTCACATCGTCCTGCGCAAGAACACTGAGCTAGTCCTCGTAAAAATGACTCCAAATGTTATCAAACTTCGAGATATGCTTGCCAAATTGATGAGAGTGAGTTGCAGTTGGACTCCTCGGCCTCGTCATGAACCCCTCACTGATTTCGATCAAATAGCCGCTCATACAGGCACTGATCCAAGCCGGACTTCTGCGAGAATTCGAATCAGATCCTTCTCGAATCCATCCCTTTAGACCTCACGCCCTCAGGGGGGAAGAGATGAAAAAGAAAAACTTCAAGTTGGTGTCTGTGCTCACAAAATTGGAGAGTTACGCTCGAGCTATGCAGTACCTTGTAAGCTGGATATCTCTTCACATTATAGGCACTCGACAAGGCGACGATCATATTGACCTGCTACCCAGCTCGAACACAGTATCGGCATGTTCCAGGAGTCATTGACTCAATCAAACGCCAAAAAATCCAGTTCTTCGAATAAAGATTCTAAAAAGTCCAGCAACTCCAAAGATTCTGCTGATATTGCTTTGATTGTCGCCGCAGTTGAACAAATGAAAGCTGTCGGCGGATTCGTACCTCATGCAAAGATGGACCGGCTGATGGATCTGCTTCAAGACCATTTCAGTCCTAGAAAAGATGGAGATGGCAAAGGAGATTTGGACCCTAAAACCACCAGAGTGATGGTGTTTTGTCTGTACAGGCAGTGTGTGGACGAGCTTGTGGTAAGTTCTAAATCACTCTCTCTCTTGAACAATATCCGTTGTAAATTAGATGACCTGCTAATTTTTATCACTGCAGAACCATCTCAATATGTCTCCTTTGATTCGAGCATTTGGATTCGTTGGGCAGGGCACTGATACTGTGGGGAAGAAGGGTTTGAAGCAAAGCGAGCAACTTCAAGTAAAACTATTTGTTTTGCTCCCTTCTGATACTATCGCTCATCTTACGCACTATTCTTAAGGCAGTAAAAGATTTCAAGTCTGGGACGATCAACGTTCTAGTCGCGACGTCGATAGGAGAAGAGGGTCTGGATATCGGTGCAGTTGACAAAATCATTTGTTACGATGCTCAAAAAAGCTCGGTCCGAATGGTACGAATCTTCGCCATCCGTTTCACTCTCATACCTCTGTGTAAGAGTGTAATCCCTGTCGCTGACTGCTCTATTTTTCTTTTTACTTACAGCTTCAAAGAATCGGTCGAACAGGAAGAAAGCGAGACGGTGAGATCATCGTTTTAATGGGCGAAGGTCGGGAAGAAGATGCTTGGAACAAGGCCAAGGAGAGCTACGAAAGCGGTGAGTCAAGAAAATGGTATCATAGATGTCTCATTTCTCACGTGTCTTATACACAGTTCAACACGCAATCACACACGGTGCAACCCTCGAGCTCTATGACGATGTTCCCCGCTTACTTCCTGCGGACTGTAAACCTGAGGTCATATTTGAAGTGGTTCCTATTGATACTGCTTCTCCGGAAGTTATCAGTAAAGCTACAAGAAGGATTTCTGGTACTTCTAAACCTAAGGAAAAGGCCACTCGAGGGATAGCACTTCCGAAAGGGGCAGCTGTGGGATTCGTGAAAGCTGGCGACCTAAAAGCATCATTGAAGGGAGGGGAGCCTGAAACGCACTCTGTCGGTGACATGCCAGGCATGGCTCGCTCATCGTCAGACGCGGGTCATGGACGAAGCGCGGATCGGAAAGGCAAAGGCCGTGCAGTCAGGAGCGATTCAGAAGAAGATGTGAAGAAAAATCCGATGAAGAGATCAAGAACAGTGTCTGGAATTTCAAAGCTGATAAAAAAGCGACGAGTTCTTAACAGTTGCCAGGATAGTGAGGACAGTGACGCTTCCATGGAGGATCTGGAAGAGCTCGCTGGGTTTCGAAAGGCGTCCGACATCGTTTTTCGTCCCAAGCTGCAATCATCGTCAATCAAATCACATATTTCCTCCGAATCCTTGGTCATTCGACAACGTGGATTCGCCAAGTCAAATCGTGATTCATCTCACCGTGTTCCGTCTACGTTCAAAATCCCTTCAAGAGTCGATCCAGCAACTAAACTCAAACCTTACCCATCTCGTCCATCCAACAAGCTACTACCTGAAACGTTTCAAAGTCAACCCAATACGGAAGACATGTCTTGGGTTCTTGGAGGAGAAGACGATACTGAAGATGACATTGATGTGGAACACGCTGACAAAGACATTGACGATGGGATGCAGTCAACAGGAGATGAAGATCATTGTTCAGTTGCTAAGTTCAAACCGAAACTAATAGAAGTGGATGATGGTGATGACGATGGCGGCAGCGATCAGCTACAACAAATAGCCTCTGCCTTCTCTCTCGCCTCAAAGCCTCGCGTCTTCGACAAACACATGCCATCACCCCAATTGTCTGTTAGCCGGACCTCATCACCACTTATGAACAGCCCTCTTCCAGTTTCTACTTATCCTGTAAGACGGCCAGGAGTGCGCCCTCGAGCAAACATCGTCTGCTCATCATCATCTCCCGAGCCCCAGCGCCAACGAGACCAAACCACAAAACAACTGCGCCACACCAAGATTATCGCACACATCCCTCGAGATGTAGCACAGTATATTCAGCATGACGCTATGGACTCTCGCTCTTCTGGAGAAGACATGTCTGATGATGGTAGTGCTGTGCATGATGAACCAGACGAAGCAGACCTGGCATTCGTGGGAGATTTCGAAGCGACTCAAGCACCTAGAGGTACGGGGTTACTATCTTTCACAATCCTGTTGTCTGTAGTGGCTCACGTTGATTCTTTCAATTTTTTGCACGCAGAGTATAATCAATATGCAGCCCATATGGCTGGCCAATTCACTCAAGCTAACCCCCCGAGCCTCAAGTTTACGACCAACCGATACAACGCAGCAAAACCTTACCGACGACCGGAGATTCGAGGATCTGACAGTAGTCTCAGTCTTGGTAGTGCTGCTGATGATATCGGCAGAGGTTACGCCGAGGACTCGGATGACTCCTTCGTCGCTGGCGACGATGAGGAGGTATCATTCTTGTAAGTGGGTCTATGGCATGTTCCTTTGAAACACTACCAACACCCACGCTTTCACCAACACCAGGGACAGCTCGGAAGTTTGATCTTCAGCTGGTTATGAATCGATTATCTGAGTTTAACCATAGCTTTCGTAGGTCATACCAGGGACGTTACTTATTGCCATCGCACACACCTGTTGCATCGCAGGTCTTTTTTGCAAGCTTCAATTTTTAGTACTGGAGAGAGGGGGCAAATAAGTTGTCCGTTTTGATGGCTATGATTACCTAGATGATTACCTAGATATGAATTATGTTAATGGGCGAATCTCTTAAGGAGAGGCCATGCTGAGGGTATGGATGAGCTAGCTATATTGAATTGATGGCTAAAGGCAATGAGAAATATGGAAGTCTAATACTACTTGAAACAGGGACGTTAATGCTATTGAGAAAAACCTTTGTAAATGGGAAACCTATGGACCGCAGACAGAGATCTGAAGAAAAGCGAAAGAAAAAACAAGATTTTGAAACGGAAGGAGAATCAAGAGTCAAGTATAAAAAAGGATCATAGGCCATATCGGACACGGAGGCGCTCTTGAAGAGCCGGAGGGAATGCTCCGACCTGCGACGCCCAAGCTTCACCCATCATGCTCTTGTATTGGCCAAGGACCTGTATAGAAGAGACAGTAATTGTCAGCATTGAGAAGTAATATAGGGCCTCATAACCTACCTTGGCAAACATGTTGTTCAATTCTTCGCTGGGAGTAGTCCACTTGCATACCGCGTTACAGAAGTAGATGAAATGCTACAGCAAGGCGAGAGAGCACGGGAGTCAGCTACAGAACAGAAATTAATGATCGGCAATCAATCATTTCCACTACTCACCGGCAGAAGTCCGGTTGGGTTGACAGTGATAATATTACAGAAACCCATGAAAGCGGAAGCTTTCTCCTCGTTATCCTTGATCTCCCACAACGCAGTGCACCAGTTCTTTGCAAACTTGTCCAAGTGAGAAGCAGCAACTTCTGGGAATATCAGACCCAGCCTGCCGATGGTGACAGCAGCATTTTCTAGAAGAGATTTGGGAGTACCTGGAGCAAGGAGGATGGCAATGAGGCACTGGTTAAGTCCAGGAACGTATGGCTGGAGTTGGTTGCGTAGTTCGGGAGAAGGATTAACTAAGAGATGTAAAGATAAAGAGAAAAGAAGTCAGAAGGTTTCAAATGAGCGACAATGGGAGTAACCTACCGGCGGTTGGTTTGCACTGAATGGCAATTTCTCCTACGGCCCAAGCAGCATTATTGCACACGCTTACTTCATGGAACTGTGGCTGAGCGACCTGGTCCTGTATCTCTTGAAGAACTCTTGCCAGGAAGAGATGGAGATATCCATTCAGGAGAGGACACGAAATGGCAATGTCTCCGAGAAGGGCATAAGCTGATTGTCTTACAGACGCTTCGTGATGCTAGGAAAGTAAAGACTTAATTTTGATCATCCAGAAGACATATAAGTAGAAGAGAAACGTACATTCAGGCAACTCTGCAGCATTGCAACGAGAGGTGGGACTCCTTGAGTGCCGGGAGGAGCAACAAGCTCAGCCATTCCAGCCTTCAAGCCCTGTGTAAGACCAGAAAGGAGATCCAAAGCAACGATAAGGAAGGTCTTGTCTGGTTCATCATAGTCCTGACGCGCTCCTTGAGCCACCTCCCAGACAGCCTGAAGGTTGCTGGCGATTATTTTAAGGCATCGCTCATAAACTGGGACGGCGTATTTGGCGAAAGCCATTCCAGAAGCGATGGTGACAGATGAGAAGCACTGAAGGAGACGAAATTGATTGTCAATAATAATAGCGAGGTAGACGCGGGGCTACTGACCTCCAGTAGAGGGATGATATCCTCATCAGTGTCCTGCAGTTTATTCCACTTCTCGATCAAGGGTGGCATCAGGATATCCACACACGCTTCGTTGTTCAGAGCATCTCCAACAGAGTCGGCCAATGTACCGATAGCATCGTAAAGGATCAACAAATTCTTTTGTTGGTATTTTTGGAAGGCGAAGACAAGATTTCTGATGATTGGCTCGAGGAGTGGGGCGAGTTGAGAACCAGCTTCTTCTTCCAGAGTTGCAAAGGCACTGCAACCAGCTTCCTGTACTCGCTTGTTGTTGTCCAGAACCATTTTCAACAACTGTTGTGTTGAGCGCAGAAAAGTCAGTCGCAAGGATGGAGACGGTCGAGAAGAGGAAATAGCTTACTCCTTCCATCGCTGGCAAGAAAAATTGTCCCAGAGCTCCGTTTGGTCCAGGAATAACACACCAGCTCGAGTATCGACCAATCGTCCAACAAGTAATGGCTCTGACCAAAGGTTTCAGGTCGTTTAGCATGTTGATGAGGTATGGGATGAGTGTTGGCAAGTGAGGTTCGATACCCTCAATACAACCTGGAAATTCAGCACATGATCAGTCGCTGCTACTCGGGTAGCCTGAGATTGCTGCGAGTTTCCAGTGGGTACTCACCTTCTGCCATAGCTCCCAATGCCAAAATACCGCACTCTCTTTGCAGCCAGTCCTCACTGAACAGCTTCTCCTTCAAGTAAGGCAACAAGATCTCGAGCAAGTCACCTTCAAACTGCACACTCATCACATCCAACGCAGCTGCCGAGCATTTACGCAAGTTCCACTCGGAAGAAAAGCCATCATCTGAATCTGCCTCATCGTCGGAGTATTCTTCCTCCTCCTCCTCTTCTTCCTCACCAAGATTTCTTGATTTACCAGCGCCTGAAGTTGACGGCTTTGGAGTTCCGTCTTCGTTGTATTGTTGTCCAGATTCGAAACCGTGAGACTTTCCACCGTAGAATTTTGGCTTGATGTCCTCGGCTCTGTCAGGTACAGCAGCATCGTCTTCTTCACCGCCGTCCAGCCACATCAGATCCGTGTCAGTGTAAACCATTCCGTTGAGGAGGACTGGGGCGACTTTAGGCAAGAACACCTTCAAGTGGTCCTTGAGTTCATCAGATTCAGCGAATCCCAGCCAGAATTCGCAAGCTTCCAACGAGACGGATTCATCTCTATCCTGCATCGAGTAGATCATGAATTCGGCAACATTTGGAAGTTCACTCAACAACTTATCTGGTCTCGAGGCGAGCAGCAAGGTGAGCGCTTGACAGACGACCCTTCTCACATCAGGCGTTTCGTCCGAAGCTCGCCTAAAAAGCGAGACGATGAAGGAGTCCAAATTGGCTGCAAGTGATGGTGGATTCACTGGGATGAAGCTGTTAATACAGGTGATGGCTGATATTCTGAATCGGGCTGACGGGTGGTCGACGAACGAGATGAACTTGGGAATCATGAAGTCCAAGGGTCGTTGGCCGGAGATCTCAATGTCGAGTCGTTTGGGGAGATCTTCACAGATTTTTTGCATGGTGGAGATAGATCCCTGGAAACATGAGGTGAGAGGTATGAATGGTCAGCTCTACTTTGGGAGACGAGACATTCGGAGGATTGCAAAAAAAAATAAAAATAACAAAATAACAAAATCAGACCACTTACATCAATCTCATCTTCATTTTGAGAGTCCATTCCACTCATCAATGCACCCAGAGCTTCTGGCCAGCTCTCAACACCTTGAGCAGCCATGACCGCAACAACGATGGAACCTGCAGTTTGCCTGACCATATGGCTAGTGTCCTTGACTGAAAGCAACACATTTACTTTCACGTAGTCTACTGCTGGTGGTGGACATTCTGGAAGCATTTTGGTGTTGTTTTTGAGGAGAAGACCAGCGATCGAACGGTACCTCTCGTCTGTTGTCACACCTGAAGCTGCAGACATGATATGTGCTAAGTATGCTGGATAGTCTGGGATGGTGTTGAAAGATTGGAGACGCTATTGATTTTAAAAGATCGTGAAGGACAAAGAGGAAGTCAGAACCACCGAGAATGAGAGAGGGACTGGCCAGACTGGCAGCGTGAGAGCATGGGTTGAGGGATCGAAGCTAGGCTTACACGTTCAACCTCCCTCTGAGTCTCAGTATCTCCACTCGTCGAGTCCCTCAGGACACTCAAGAGCTCTACCACACCTTGTTCGTTCGGTGCCCACGACATGACAGCTGCTGGAACTTCGACAGAAATGTAAAAAAAAGCCTGGACGTTCGCGGAGAGGAACGAAGAAAGGACAGACACATCCATGCACGAAGAAACTCCATTCAGCGACCGTGGGTAAGCAGTCAAAGTGAATAGTACTGACCTGATTCCTGCTCAAGCTGAGTATTGTATTGTGTGGAGCGAATGGCAAGTTGCAAGGGAGATTTGGCGCAAGTCGCACAGAAAGAGTACCAGAGCACAGGGAAAAAGGGGGTCCAAGCTGTCAACAAGAGGTCATGAACCATCCAATGTCAGGTAGGTGCCTTACCTTGAATATAATTCGAGCTATCGAGATGGTGGTAGAGGTAAAAGGACGAGATGGCTTCGAAAAAGTGATTTTTGCAATTTGCCCCGCGAAGCGCTTGCTGCAGATTTTTTGGGAGCTTGTGCCTGCAGACTGGATCCAAACAATCAACGCCCTTCGATCTGAACAGTCGCAATGTCTTTCAATGCAAAGGGTAAAAATAGTGAGTTCTAGCCCAACCACAGTGTCAAAACTTGCATTCAACGAACTCATGAAACTTCTGGCGCAGGTTTACCAGCTGCTTCAGCTTCAGACGAAGATTCAGATTTTTCTGATAATGACGAGATCGACTCCGAGTCAGATACTTCAGAGGATTCCAATGGAGAGGAGCTCACTCCCCTGATGGATGCTGCCATCCTCAGAACTCTGGGCAGAATCAGACGAGGCGATATCAACGACGGCGAGAATGTGTTCGAGACTGAACAACAAGCCTTACTGGATGCTGCAGCAGCTAATGGCTCTTCAGGCCTTCTCAAGAGACAACCATCCGTAAAGAAGCAGAAGCCCATCCTCCTTGCAGACTATCAGCGTATCAACCTCCTTGCTGAAGCTTCAAATTCTAACAACGCCACTGCCTCATCGTCAACCGAACCCAGAATCCTCACTCACGCCGAGGAGCAAGAGGCTCTCAGGAAGGAAACCCTTTCAGCTTTCGGAAATTTTGAAGGTGATGAAAACGATGAGGAAGAAGATCTGTTTGTGAAGAAAGATGGTGATTCTGGTGAAGGTGATGAGTTCAAGAACTACCTGTTGGGAAATGTAGGAGATGAGGAGACGATCAAAGAGATTCTCGGTATAGGGTCATCTTCAAACCCTTCTGCTCCGGTGCTTTCTGACGAAGGGGATGACGCCGACGATGAGGTAAAGGACGATGATGAAGATGTCGAAGGTGTTGACGGTGTGAAGCCCAAGCGTAAGAGGACCAAAAGGAAAAAGAAGGAGCTTTCCGAGGAGGATATCAAGAAGCAGAACGATGAGTTTCTTCTCAAGTGAGTTTTTATTCTCTTCAGTTAAAGGTGGTTGGCTGCCTTACCGAAACTCCCCACGTCTAGTTACATTCTCAACCAAGGCTGGATTGATTCAACCTCGAGTGCACCAGCCCTTTCTTCTACTACAAAGTCTATAAAGAAGCGCAAACGCCGTGATTCAGATCTGTCGGCTGATGAAGTTGACGAGGACGAGTTTGAAGACCGAGCAGATGACTTTGAGACGGCTTACAACTTCAGATTCGAAGAATCGTGAGTTGCTGATGCTTGACAAAACTATTAAATAACCTCGTTCGCTGACTACTGTCTTGCTTTGTCATAGCGGCGCTACCAACATCCCTACGCACCCACGTCAAATTACCGACGTTGCTCGACGACCGGACGACGCCCGTAAGCTGGCTCGAGCAGCTCGCAAAGAGCGTAAAGCTGCCGAACGAGCCGTGCAGGAAGAGAAGCTGAAAGCTGCAAAGAATAAGAAGAAGAATGAGATTGAACGGAAGCTCAAGGAGCTCGGCTTGTTGTCGACGAAGCCGTCGTCTCACGGTGGGAAGCAAGAGATGGACCTGGATGATATCGGGTTTGATCTAGGAAGTGACGATGAATGGGATGAAGGAGAGTATGACAAGAAGATGGCCATGCTGCTGGGGGAGGACGGCGATGAGGATCAGCAGTTTGATGAGAATGGCAAGCCTGTCTGGGACGACATCGACGGTGGGAACGACTGGGCTGAAGGCGAAGGGTATGAGGTTGAGGGTGGTGAGATGGATGGTATGGATGAAGGTGAAGGTATGGATATGGTGATGGACGAAGACGACGATGACAATATCGACATGGCAAGTGTTGCATCCCCGTTCTTTTCGGCCAGAAACTCACCTTGACGCTTTACTCCCTTTCAGGATGCTGACCATCTCGGAGAAGCCCCTGAATCGAGCAAAAAGAAGAAAAAGTCAAAGAAGGACAAAAAGAAGAAGAAGAAAGACAAAACCGGTGGCTTGGAAGACGAAAGTGCTCAAGCTATGGAAGAAGAACCTTCAGAAGATGCGAATGTCGTAAAGTTCGAAGGCACCAAGGAAGAGAAGAAGAAGAAGGTTGACGAGATCATGGAAGAGTATTACCAGATGGATCACGAAGATATGGTCAGTGATCTTCGGGCTTTCTCTGGTCAGGCAGATTTCTCCAACTTACTCATGGATGAATCCGTCCTCTCTTGTTGTCACAGATCGGCGACATGCCCACACGATTCCACTACACCCAAACACCAGCCCAGACATACGGCCTCACTCCCACCGAGATTCTCCTCGCAACCGATGCAGAGCTCAACACCTTCCTGGGTATCAAGCAGTACGCACCGTATCGCGCTGACGGCGGTGCCGGGGCCGGTCGCGTGGGGAGGGACAAGCGTCTGTGGGAGCTGAAGAAGAAGCTGAAGGGCCGTATGTGGGGCGCAGATCCGGACGAAGGTGGGAAGAAGAAGTACTTCTCCAAGGATGGCGGCGCCGGTGGTGGTGACGGCGCAGGCGGGAAGCCGAAGAAGAGGATGGGTAAGAAGGAGCGTGAGAGGCAGAAACTCGTTGCTGCGACTGCTATCGGTCATGCTGCTTCCTCTGGACTTTCTGCTACAGCAGCAGAGAGCAACATCGTCGAACGTCCATCGACGGGTGGAGATGCACCACCAACGAAGAAGAAGAAGACCAAGTCTGCTACTGAAGCATAGTTGTTACCTTTTGTTTTTTTTTTTTTTGCTGTGAAGCTCTTATGTGACTTTTTTTTTACTTGCATTGAAGTTCAGATGCTCTTGCAAAGAAAGACAAAAACACAATCCCTAGCAAATCCCAGTGTACAGAAATCTCTCTCACACACACACACACACCCGAAACACCCGAAATGGATCCCAACACGAGGAGTAATGTTACACAATTATTAGTGACGGTATCAACACAATGTATTTCTAGTGTACACGAAGTCACGCCTTAGGCTGCGAGGGGGAGCAAGCAAGGACGCGGCTGTTGTTAGCCCCAGAACCTTCGCGCTTTTCGTTAAAAACAGGCGAGAAAAAGATACTCACTAGAAAGAGAAAAAAACAACAATAAGAGCATTGCTTTTTAGAAGTCGACGAGCATGTCTGCAACGTCATCAGTCATCCACTCGCTGTCGGCCTCCTCCTCCTTCTTAGCGGCGAGATACTTGTATCCAAAAAGAGTTGCAAGTACATGTACATGAGAATAAAGTAAAAACAAAAACAGGAACAGCACGGTGCCTTGCTCACCTTTTCGTACAGGTCGGCGTTGGGCGCAGCTTTCACGACGGGCGGTGGGGCGACTTGGTTCTTGAGCCGTTGCACGGACCCTTTGTACCGCTGGGCCTTCTAAAAATTGAGTAGACGAGGCCGTCAGTTCTACGTTCTTGTACTTGACACGAGAGAGGAACACATATACTGACTGCTGGTGCTTTCGGTGACTCGGTGTCTGCCAGCTTCACCCCCCCTGTGGCGCCCGTCGAGTTCGGCGGCGATGCCTTGATGTGGTTCTCACCTGCCCCCACCTTGTTGGCCATGCCTTCATACGCCGTGTCGAGTGACGACAGCACGGCGACTTTCTTATCCTTGCTGGTGTTGGTGTCGGCTTTGGGGAGCTTTTTGAGGATTTTGTCGAGCGTCGATCCGAAGTGTTGCTGTTGCTTGGAGGCGGTGAGAGCCTCATACGCCTCCTTGGTGATCTGGTGCGGGTCGTTGTGGACGACGGCAAGCGGTCCCTGCTGGAGCTGCTCGAAGTAGACGTCCCTGTACGGCTTCACTTCCCGGTTGCGAGGGAAGGGCTTTGCTGCTGCGGGCGTCGACTGGAGGGCGGTGAGGGCGAGGAGGGCGAGGAGGAGCAGAGGGAGGGGCGAAGACAGCATCGAAGGCATTGCTTGAGCTGAGGTGAAGGGAAGGGGGGATGTACCGGCGAGAGGGGGAAATTTTATTCTTTCGTGTGTTGATTTCCGTCGACGCGTCTGCGAGTGGGGCTGTCGGGTCCTGATCAACGAGTGAACGACGAGAGACAAGCAACCACCGAGGGTTTGTTTCCCTTCTTCTCTTGGGCGCTGAGTTCTGGCTCGTTGCTGTTTGCTATCAGGAGTCAGGAAGGAAGCCAGTGCGAGGTTGCAGCCAGCCAGGTATAGTAAGTTCCAGACTACCAGCAGGGCAAGATCAGGTGGCCAAAATAAATGAAAAAACGCCTTGATGAAATAAAAATATATGGGATCGGCGCGAGCGACCAGAAAGACATTGGGCTTAAATGAATTCCCCGCGTCGCATATGGCAGGTGGCCATGTCTACGGGTCCCATATTGGTCGGCATGAACGTGAGATAGAGAGCACTGAGTGAGTCCATCTCCTCATCCAGAGGGAGGAGGAGGAGCTCACTCGCTCTCGTTGTTTTGGTTTCTCCCGGCGACGTCTGCGTCTCAGACCACCCACCAGTCCCCTCGCCCTCCTGTCCCTCCGGGCGACGACACTCAGACCGCTGAGGGTCGAGGTAGCCAAATCAAGGAACACATAGATTCTTTCCAATTTTCCACGATGTCCATTTTGTACTCCCTCGGTACTCACTTGGTCTCACTTATCGACGGCGCTCCTACTGCTGCTCAGCCAGCGAGAGAGGACCCCATCGAATGCGCTACCTGCTGCGAACTCAGTGCGACAACCAATGAGACTGAGGTTCTCGATCTGATTAAGAGTTTTCTCATATGGTTTGCGAGCGCTTCGTGAGCTGAACGAAGGACCGATCGATGGAAACATGGGCAACGAGAGCGAGCCTGACCTGGCGACAAACTCTGAATGAGCTTATTTTAACTGAAGCGCGTTTTCATTCGATTCCTCAGTTGTTTCGCATCAGGCCGTTGGGTTACAAAATTAATAAAAGAAAAATAAATAAGCACACGCCCGTCGCATTGTACGCAGGTTGTTGAAAATAGTGGGTACAGAGCCACTACTGTCATTCCCACAGCCAGTCCAATGTTTCTGCTCTCCTGTTTGGCTTCAGGCAATATGGTCTTTTCAGATACTCGTTGCTCTTCCAATTTCAGCCTACGTTCACTGTCGTACAGCAGATTGTCCCTTTCAGCTTAGAGCAGCAGCAGCAGCAGGTGTTCGTTCATCCCCCTCTTCCCTCCCATGCTACCCTCAACCGAAGGCAATATAGCGTATCCTCTTACCTTTTCACTCGTAGACTGGAAGGCCGCGAGGTGAGCTGGCCATGCCCTTCTTCTTTTACCATCCTTCTCCAGCAGTGGCAGTGTGTTCCCGAAGATGAGTCTTTGGATAAAAATTCCCGCTTGGAAGGATCCCAGAATCTCTTGTAGAAGCTCTTTGGATCCTGATGGGGACGTTTTAAAGGCCAGACTGAGGGGTTTGCGGGTGGAGAGAAGTCAATGTAACTCTGGAATGGGAGGAGGATGGAAACTCACGCTGGCGTTCGTGTAGAAAACGAGATCTGATTCCTCGTCCTCTTTGTTACTAGGAGATTTTAGATATCGTTAGTGGACGAGGTGAGTCTAGTATCTCTGCTCATCTGCTCTCACCTCACATCACCAAAACACAAACCGCCAGCGCCGCCGTGATGTCTCCCGTGAAGAAAATGAAATCTTTGTTGGATGTGTAACCGCTCAAATAAGAACCCAAGTCAAGTCGCTCTCTCATGTGCTTCTCTGGGTTCTACTGAGGACGCTGTAAAAAGGCCGCCGAGGGGACACACTGTCGCGCTGTTTTTTAATATTCATACTAAAGTCGAGATCCTGCCTTTAATAGTCTGACATTTTCTTTTCATTTTTATGTCTGACAGTGAATCACACGCAGACTAGACGAAGAATCTCTACCCGATGGCTTTTCGCCCACCCACCCTGAAGAAATCACTCGTCTGCGCGGAGCCGCTTTTCTCCTGTCGCAGACCTCTTTTCAGTGACATACGATCGTCTTCGTCGCCGATGCTACGTGTGGCCCTCTATCCATCACGGGGATAATAGAATCTGTCAGAGCGGCGCGCTCCTGTTTGGTATCGCTGGATTCCACCTGTTTGGGTCCTCTCGCAAATCACACCGTCCCCGTGCGGCGAAGGCGTATAAGAAGGGTAGCCTGTAGGTGTCTTCCAAAAAAAGATCTTTCATTCCCTTCTTGTCTTAATCTTTAGTTGACCTAAAGCTCACTTTCTGTTTCCTTCCCTTCCCACTCATTTTCCCTCCCTCCCCGACACTTTGCTCCGCATGTTCTCGCTCGGAATCATCGTCCTTCTTGTCTTTTCACTCTTTCAGGTCTCTAGTGGTGAGCAGCTATCTTCTTCCTTCCATCCTATTCTACCAGCTGAATTCTCACTGATTTCCGCCCTACATCTTTCACTCATACAGTTTGCGCTTCCTCTTCCCACACACCTGCGCATAGACGACACCATGCGAAGTTAGCTGCTCCTCTGGTAAGAAGCATCTCCCAAAGGTCCTCCAATTGCTCTGATGGTGCTTGGATGTGCAACGGGTCCGATTTATCGCGTAAGTCGTCGTCGATTGTTCCTCGTGTTTATATGCTACCAGTAGAGCGTCCAGTTAACGGTGCTATGGGATTTCAGAATGCAGCTATGGTGCATGGATCTTTTCGCAGACTTGCTCTGGTGGTACGGTCTGTTCTGCTACTGGTGGAGTCGTCGGATGCGTCTGGTAAATCAACACCTTGCCTCCTGTTTGACATCTTTTCTCATTATTGACGAATCTTCCCTCTTGTCTTTTTCACAGGCCATATCAAGTGCAACAAGCTCTTCCTAGTGCTACAACTACCATCCTCAGCTCCGAAGCCCTCCCCAGTGCAACTAGCTCTTCGAGCAGCGGCACCTCTGTCGCCGCGATGGCATCGTCCGTCTCCTTCGCGTCATCCCCCTCCACCACTACACCCTCTTCCACTGGAGCTTCGTCTTCTTATTCAGCAGAAGTTTCCTCCATCACTGCCTCGTCAACCTCCTCCGCTGCGGTATCAACCAGCAGCGCAGCATCCTCATCGTCGTCCTTCAAATGGGTAGTCTACTCGGACGCATGGATCGGCTCGTCCCTGCCTACCCCGTCCGACCTGGGGTCGGTAAATGTTTTCATCCTCGCCTTCTGGATGACCTCGTCTGGCGCCGTCGACAACGCGCTCGTGTGGTCCCAGATGAGCAGCTCGGACAGGGCGAGCTTGAAGGCGCAGTACGACGCCGCTGGTATCTCGCTGATGGTGTCTGCATTTGGATCAACTGGTGAGCCTCCTGTGGTTCTTTGGTGACTGAGGTAATCTGGAGCTGAGTGTTTTGACGAACAGATAACCCAACGACCTCTGGCGCTGATCCCACCACCGTCGCGAACGACCTGGCTACATTTGTCAAAAACAACTCTCTTTCTGGCGTTGATATTGACTACGAGGACTTCACTGGTGAGCGCTTTTCCCAGTGACCTAGAACGCACCCGCCGGCTCAGCTTCTCACCGTTTGATCTCTTGATGCCTACAGCGATGAACGGTGGTACGGCTACAGCTTGGCTTATCACTTTCCAAACTGCGCTCAGAGCTGCTCTTGGAGACTCTTACATCATCACTCATGCTCCCGTCGCACCTTGTTAGACCGTCGCTTTTAGCTTCCCATTCCGTCTCGCGATCTCACCCCCTTTTGTTTTTCACTCGCAGGGTTCAGTTCTTCATACACTGATGATGGATACTTGGGAGTCTACCAATCTGCTGGTTCTGGTATTGACTGGTTCAATATCCAATTCTACAGCGAGTACCGTCTCAAGACAAATTTTAGTTCTACGACATTGTGCTGATATCATTTCTTGTTCTTGCTTCTCAGACCAAGGCGCTGGCACTTATGACACCTGTCAAGAGCTCATTGTTGAATCCGGCTCTTCCTTTCCTAACACTGCCGTAGCCCAACTTGTCTCTGCCGGTGTTCCAGCATCAAAGATCGTCATCGGCAAGCCAGCTACAACAGCTTCTGCTTCCAACGGCTTCATGACAGCCGCCCTCCTGGGTGCGTGTTTGTTGGAGGCTAAGAATGAATGGTCTGATATCGGTGGGGCGATGCTTTGGGAGTGGGATTCGGCTGGAACAGTCGATACTTTTGTCACCAATGCGCTTGCTGTCATCAACGCGTAAGACTCTGATTAGTCTTTCTCTGCTGGTTCTCTTCAAATTACTTGACTTCCGAGTATGAATCTCGTTTGTTTATCGTTCACCAATGAGGTCATACGAATGAGAGCAGGGTATCATAAGGAGGTATCTAGTACACAGACAAAGCGAAAACACCAACAACAGCTCTAGTATAGATCAAGAACATGCATTAGCACCATATTTCCACTGCATAAAAAGGTAGGTCAGTGTCGGCGATCTTCGATTCGAGGTCTGGAAGGAGAGACTCACGATCTTAACCCTTTCTACAAGCAGCGCTCTCTCCATTAGCGAAGAGCCGCTTGGCCAGGTAGGATACCACGTAGATTGTTTAGAAAGGAACGAGTACATCGCACCTCCCACTGGTAGTCAAGGAGCAAGATCTCAGCACGAATCGACACAGAAACGACAGCTGCAAGTCATATGTCAAACTCACGAGTATTGGTATCCTCCCACGGTTTGTCAGCCACGTCACCCCAATACCCATTCGTACCCCCAACGTTTACTCCTACTGACAAGTAAAAGCTCTGATCGAACGGTGCGACAAACGGGCTGCTCGCATTCGCCCATGGGTTCGAGATCAGCGAGCCGTTGGCGTACGTCGCTGGGAACCCTCCACGCTGCCAGAAAGTCTGTTTCTTGAACGAAAGGTTCATCGTCTTACGTACTCGTGTATTGACCCAGATGAAGACGCTATCGGGCGTCCAGTCGACGCCGAACGTGTAGTACTCGTCGTTGAAGAACTTCCTGTAGACCTGATACGACGACCGCGACCGTCAGTTCGAGTTCTTCCTATGTGTTAAAAGGAAAAGAGACGATACCTTGTAAAGACCTTCTGTTAATGAGAACCGGTCGGTCGTCTTGTCAGGGCCCCAGTGGAGTCCGCCGACGAGCTCATTGTTGAGCTGCTGCGCACGTTTCGTAGCTAAATTACCTCTCGATTCACCGATGTCGATCTGTCCTGAAGCGGGGTACGGGCCGTAAATGCTGTCGACGGGCATGAGAGAGATCTGTTCGCACCGTGATCAGAACGAATCGAGACGGGCGGTTGAGATGGACAAAGGAAATAGAAACGTACTTGAGGCCAGATGAAGTTGCCCGTGGGCATCTTGGCCGTGATCTCTACTCTACCGTAAGTGAGCTCAACTTTGCCCTTGGTGTTCATTCGACCGGACATGACAGGGTTGATTGCCTGCTGTGAGCCTGACTGGACGTTGCACTGCATTGGGCCGGGGACATCACGAAATGAAGCAGAAGGGCGTGAGATACGAATTGATTGAGAATTCATTGTTGAGGTGGAGATACTAACCTCAGAGTCTGTGGACCCAGTACAGGTGCTTGAGTCAATCGAGATCTGTGTTGTGTCTGACTGGTAGTCCGATGTCAAAGTTGGCAAGATGACGAGATGGCCGTCTCCGTCTAGACGGATGTTCTGCTCCATGCCGGAGTACCATGCAAAATCTCCCACTGATACAACAAGAGGAAGGAGAGTGGAAAGAACGGAAGGAGATATCTGTCAGCGGTTACGAAACAGAAACGACCCCCGCCTCGAGATTTAGAAATTCATTGTTTA
This sequence comes from Krasilnikovozyma curviuscula, assembly GCA_014825775.1. NCBI lineage: Eukaryota > Fungi > Basidiomycota > Tremellomycetes > Cystofilobasidiales > Mrakiaceae > Krasilnikovozyma > Krasilnikovozyma curviuscula. Next base: position 75,071 of record MVAQ01000025.1, read on the forward strand.
CCATTATGACCGCCTACAGAAACATCTTGTGTCCAATATGCGCTGTTGATGCTGCTCCCACTGAAGTCGTCGTCCATCGCCAGGCAGAACGAGCCCTTTTCAAGCCCCTGGTAGTCGCTGTACACGAGGTATGCCGCGATGGCGATGCCAATGACGAGGCCGAGGAGAAAAAGGAGGTATGACCAGATGTTCTGGGGGCGAGTGCCCTTTTTGTTGACCCTGTGTTTGTTTAGTTGATGGAACAGCGGAGCGACAATCAATTAGGTGTGGTGTAAAGAAGAAGGAAGGAAAGGGACTGACCAGGGCTTTACGATCTTCTCACCAGGAATCAGCGCAGTCGACACCCACACTTTCTCCCTCCTTCTCCTCAGCTTAGCGGAAAGGGACGTCGACGACGCATTCGAGTCAACGGTTAAGCGCGACGCCGAGCGCGACGACGCCGGGATGAGTTCAGACGAGTTGTTGTGTGATGAGTACGGAGGGAAGACTGTAGGGAGATGTCCAGTGAGGTATGGAGAATGGGAGGGTGAGGAGGAAGCTGACTGGCGTCCGGAAGCGTACGGGTCTGGAGACTAGGGGAGACAGTCACCGATATGGCGAAGGAAAGTCAAATTGGCGTCAGACTCTCTTTTCAAGATAGTTTCTCTCCTAGTCTTATCGCTGCTCGACCAAACACCAGACTCAAAGGGAGTGATAGTTTGTCGGGTACTCACTGCGTCTCCGGGACTTCCTAATCGAACCTGCCCGTAATCCCTTCCTGCAGACCAACCACCAGCACCTGCACCAAAGTACCCTCTTCCACCACCAGACACCTCCTTCATCGTCGGCGGGGGTGTAACGGGCAGCTGAATGCCGCCCCTGCTGCTCTGTCCACCAAAGCAAGTATTGGCTGCCGCAGTGTTGCCAAACGGGCTTGGTATGGACGGGTCGAGCTGGTGGTGGTGTCCATAGTAAGAGAGGCTGTCGTCGGACGATGCTGGTGAACGTGATGTGTTGTTGTCGAAGAACGAGTCTGTGAGGGATCGTTGGGAGGGCGAGGATGGCGTTTGGGCCATCAACTTGGGGACTGGCTTCTTTTTTACAATGATGCCCATTTCGTGTAGACGATTGATATCCTTATATTTTCAGAGGTGGTTGTATAGATCCAGAGGAAGAGCAGAAGAGCTGCTGCTTGGGCGCCTTGATGTGCGCTGCCAATTGGGCAACGGAACGATTCCTATCTGCTTTCCAGTACAAATCTATCTCACACACAGGGGATTGAAGTTTTTTCTCAAACGATGACGGGCTGGAAGGTCTACCGCTTCCTTCCCTCACAGGCTTGGCCACCAACAACGAGTCAGACATGCCCTCGTCTCCTGCGGGAAGCTCAACGCCACCACGGAGAGAACGCGCGGGAAAGGGAGAGCGCGAAGGTAATTTATGATTGTAGGAGCTCTACGACAGCTCTTGAAGACATGATGTTCGACCAGATTTGCCTGTGTAGATGAATCTAAGAGTAAACCGAAGAAACCAGTGAAAAAAAAGCTGATTTGAGTGGGAAAATAGTGAGAAAATAGAGGGAGTTCGCGCGCGCTCTCGATTTTCCCGTAAGTCTCACTCAACGTCGGTTCTACCTCTCCCCTTTGGACCTCACTCAGTCCGGAAGGGTTCGTTTGGGTATGTGCATCGAGAATTTGGTTTTTAATTATGTCGGGCCTGCATTGCAACGAAAGCCAGCGACTAAAGAGGGCAAGAAGGCACAGCTGCTGCAAACTGGGAGTAAAACTTGAACTTGAGACTTGAGGGTTAGCTACCTAACCTCTCTCTTCTTGTCACGTCTTGACTTTGAATTACTTGCTCGTTCCTTTAAACCAATCCTTTTTGGTAGTGGGAGAAGGTGATAATAGAGGTAAACAAAGGTACGTGCACACTCGCCGTCATTACTTATCAAGAACTCCGATCATCTGATTGACACTCCGGTTCTCTGGTCCCTGGTCCCACTCACTCTCTCTGGCTCGCTCATGCTCTCGTTCTTGCTCATTGCCTCGGGTTGGATTTGCTTCCTTGGTTTCTTGCATCCCCTTCGCCTCGACGAAAGACCCTTCAAAGTCCCCCCAGCTTTCAGCTCGTTACATCCCATCAAAGAGCAGCTCCAAATATCATATAACGCTCAGGATGTTAGTGACGCACCGTCTCTGTCATTGACAGGCTGGGAGCACTCCGCTGATCCTCGCTTTCACCCCATATAAATTTATTACACCAGCACCATACCCAAGCTCGACCTTGACCTGACTGACTTGGAAGTCATAGGTGAGGGACAACTCTTCTTCTCCTCATCGTCTGGCTCTCTGATATTCATTTTCATCCTTATCTTTTGTTTGCCTCCTCAAGATCGGTTCCTCGCTGGATCGCCTTTCCTGCTCGCGGTGACCATCGTCCTGCCCTGCTATCGTCGCACTGCTTCCCACGAAAAACCCAGTCTAATCGGGTTGACTCTTGGCACTTAACAGATCCTTCTGTGTGAAAAGTCTCCCTTGGATCGACCTATAAAAGAGAGAGACTGAGGTATGTTTCATGCCCTCAGATAGCAACCTGTTGCTTTGGAATTTACCGTTTCCTGACGAGGATCCATTTTCAATCTCCTCTGATCTGTTGACAAATCTTGCTCTTGATTCTTGGGCTGCTCCGCCGTCGTTTACCTACTTACCCGTGGTACGTTTCGTACATCTCGTTATCTCTCTTAGCTCTTCACGACTCCTCGAAATCTGCCTTCCTAACCTCATAAACTTTGTCCTTTCCGTTAACAGAGAAAACAGAGAAAATACATATTTTCGAAGTCCCCAACGGAACTCTTATCTCGAACTTCGTGAGTCCCAACCAAACCCCTGTCCAGCTGAAACGCCGGTATCTGCAGCATCATCGAAGGACGCGCAGTTACTGCCTGACACGCCCCCTCCCTTCCTCGTCCTTAACTTCCGCACTGACTACGACTCTCAAACCTCTTCATTTGTAACGTAGAGGAAAATCTCGACTCAAATTACTCTATCGACGAAAATAGTGTAAGTCACATCTCCGCTCTTCTCCTGGCCCCAACCATTCTTCGCTTCTCGTGGGGAAAAGCTCTGAGCTCGCTTCTTTTCTATCCTTTCTACCTGTATGTTTCAGCTTACCCCAAGACACCGTCCAATCTCAAAGCCAATTGTTCATCCTTCATCTCTCCGTCGTCGTCGATCCGAGAGTGGTCAAAGCTCACACTCGCGTTCTTCCCACATCGTAGCTCTCTCCCTCTTTCTCACTTTTCGCAATTCTTCTATAAGAGAAAACACACATGGATCGTCCATACGGCTCTTCACCTCCTGGCCCCAATACCTCTCGTGTCGGTGGACAGCAACAGCGGCAACGGGCCGACATGAGCACTCGAGGTGGTGCGAGAGGGTTCAATGCTGCGATGCAAGAGGATGAATCTATTGTGCGTTCATGTTACTTTCTGTCTCGTTGTCCGAAGAGTGAGCCAGGAATTGGGTTTGGAAGCTGACCTTGTTGTCTATTTTCCTTCCCGTCATTTCACACCTCATCACGTCCCGCCTTTGATCTCAATTTTTCATCCTCAAATTCAAACCCACAACACAGCTACTCCAAAATCCCTCCCATTCACCAACCTACTACCCATCCTCTTCACCAACGACTGGCGCTCTATCACCGTCAATCGACCCGTACGCGCCTCAACACCCCTATACCCTCGGCTCGCCGTTCAACGCATCCACATCCCGCAGAGGTTCAGCGCTGTCATTTAATTCTGTTTCTGGTGGAAAGGAGGGGACTCCTGAGTTGGGGTGGGACACCAACGGCACTTCTTCGCCTGGCGCGAGCACTGGGGGCGTCAGGACACCTGCGTGGGGTGGGATGCCTGCTGCTGTGAGTAATGGGAAGGGCCTAGGGATCCAGAGGTGAGCCGTTACCTTTTGTGAACACTGAGCCACACTGGGGCTGATTGGACTAATATCCCCGTCGCGTACCCGCTAGTTATGACGGACCCGGCCACAGAGGTCGTTCTGAATCGTATGACATTGCCGCTGCTGTTGAACCCTACGGTGCTGGGAATGATGATGACAGGAATTCTTTCTATCTCCAAGACCGTCCTGGCACGCTTGATATCGACCAGAGCCCACTTTTGACCTCCAACACGTCTTTCGTTAACAACGAGTCGTCGCGGCCATTCAGAGGTGAAAACCCTTTCAGTCGTCCTCCCCGTTCGACACCTGGTGCTGTCTCTGACGTTGGTGGTATCGAACAACAAGACCCGTTCTTCCCCTCAACCAATAATGGCTATGGGTTTGACGTCGACCCGCTCCGACCACCCATCATGCAGTTCGCAACTTCAACCTCCAGCGCTTCAGGACCAAGACATCGACAGCTCTCGTTCTCCGGCTCATCGTACAAGTCTTCGTTGCGAAACCCGGTGCCCAGTGCGTATCAGAACGGCGGATCAACCACGCCGAGGTCGTCGATGATGATGACTGCCGGCGTCTATCAGTCAGACTCACCACACGACTCGGCCAGTGCAGTATACGGTCCCAATGGTCAGCTCGGCCCCCGTTCGTCGTCGATTGGCATAGGCTACCGCGCGCCGTCGCAGACATCGTCCAACACTGGCCTGCTCGGATCCAGCTTCACTATGTCGAAACACATTCTAATGGCGGAGCATATCTTCCGTAAAGGGCTCACTCTTGGCTGGTTTCCCGAACAGCACTTTGGTGTTGTCGCCGTCAGGAGTAAGGTTGGAAAGTACGAGACATTCCCTCCTGCTGAGGAGGTCGAGGGGATCGATGAATTAATCAAGGGCATCACCGGTATCAACTGTGAGGTTGCGACCGTGTTGACTAGTAACGTCGTGAGAACTGTCATTGATGCCATGTAAGTCACAGTCCTATTGGTTTCCTAAGGAGTGGCGTGATGCGCTGGCTGACTCTTTTGTTGGTATCTTTGTCCATCCATAGCCCTGAAGATCGCGACAGTGTCCCAATCAAGGATCATAAGATTATCCAGGTCCTGGACACACTCGATGAACTCACCCTTGCCCGTCGGAACCAACACGCAGCCTTCATCCGATCCGACAGGTCTATGGTCGTCTGGAGCGACAACGTCGCGACACTTGAGTCCATCGTGCAGGGCCTCGATGAGGACATGATCAACTTTGTATGGGATGGCAAAGCTGGTGAAGTCTGGGAACCTGAAGCGGAGATCGTCACCGAGACGGAGAAGAGAAAAGTGAACAAGCTGGCACCAATCTTGATTGGTCTCGCGACCGGCTTGAACATTTTGATCTGCTCTCTGACCATCAGAACGTTGATCATCGAGTACTTGACTGATGGCGCTGCACTGAGATTGGTCATTTTGGCTTCGATCCCATTTGAATTCTGTGTCTTGCAGGTGAGCATGGTTGTCATTGTAGGTGCCTTCCCTTGTCGCTGACCCGCTCTACATTCCCCTCTTCGCTCCAGTTCTTTTGCTCCGCCGTCATCAATGTTTTTGCTCAGATCATCGCTCCGGTTCAGCAACTCCACGAAAACTCTCGTTATTTCTCTGGCAAAGCTCCAGTCCCCATCAGTAATGAGAACCTCCCACACTTCACCATCCAACTCCCTGTCTACAAGGAATCTCTGGAAGGTGTCCTGAAGCCTACCGTCGAGAGTGTCAAAATCGCCATGAAGACTTACGAGTTGCAAGGTGGAAGCGCCAGCCTGTTGGTCTGTGACGATGGCATGCAGGTGAGTTGGACTGTTTCTGGTTGCTCCCGGGCGGTGAATTTCTCTCTGACTACCTTCTCTGTTTGTAGCTTCTTGACGAAAGGGAACTTGCTATCAGAAAAGAGTGGTACGACAAGAACTCCATTTCATACGTCGCTCGTCCTGCCCACGGTGAACACTTCAACAGAGCGGGTCGCTTCAAAAAAGCCTCCAATTTGAACTATACCCTTGAGCTATCTCTCCGGGTTGAGGAACTCATGCGTCAACGCAGACCAGATCCACGTCACAATGAAGGAATGGTGTGGACCAATGATCAGGAAGAGGAACTCTACAGCCAGGCGGTTGAAGAAGTCATAGCCTCGACCAGAAACGTAATCAGAGAAAAGATCACTCCTCCTGAACTCCAGCTCTCAGAGAAGCCAAAGGGCAGAAAAGCGATCAAAGAGTGGAAGGAGAAGAAGGTCGAGTTAGGTAGAATGGTCTTAGAAGAGAAAGATAAGGAAATCGGTGCTTGGGTTTCTGGAAACATCAGGATTGGAGAGTTGTGAGTAAGGTCTTCTCAGGTTCTCCTCCAGTTATCGCTAACTCCTGCTTTCGCTCCATAGCATCCTCCTCATTGATGCCGACACCAGGGTTCCAAGTGACTGCTTCTTGGACGCAGCATCTGAGATGGCTTATAGCCCAGACGTTGCTATCATTCAGCACTACTCTGAGGTCATGTTTGTGGTCAATCACTTCTTCGAGAACGGTATCGGTAAGTCTTGAAGCACTGCTATACAAATCTCCTTCGCTAACTATTCTTTTTTGCGCTTCAGCTTACTTTACTCGTCTTGTCAACTTGTCCATCTCTTGGATTTGTGCCAATGGTGATGTTTCTCCTGTGAGTTCACATTGGATCCTGCTCCCTTATTTTCTCCATCATTTGACTTCCCTACTACATCGCAGTTTGTCGGTCACAATGCCTTCCTTCGATGGTCCGCTCTCCAAGAAGTCGCAGCAACTGACAAAGATGGCCGTCGAGTGATCTGGTCTGAATCTCACGTCTCAGAAGACTTCGACATGGCGCTCAGGCTGCTGAGGTTCGGCTATCTTGTCCGATGGGCTACTTATTCAAAAGGTGGTTTCAAGGAGGGAGTGTCACTTACTGCTCAAGACGAACTGAATAGGTGGCAGAAATACGCATTTGGTGTTTCTGAGCTTGTCTTCCAACCTTTTAGACGATGGTACAGAGGCCCAATCACCGGCGAGTTCATCAGATTCCTCTGGAGCAACCTCCCTCTTCACTACAAATTTTCTTGCTTTGGATACACCATGAGTTACTACGCGATTGGTGTCGCCTGGCCTCTCGCGATCTTGAACTATGCGCTTTACGGTCTCTTCATTCCAACACTGGATCAGGCTTATGTCCCAGCTTGGAACATCTCTCGTGAGATTTCTACCTTTCTTTCAAGTTCTAATTGATTGCTGATTGTTGCTGACGCATACCTTCTCGCATTCTCAGTTGGCCTGCTTGTCGTCTTCAGTGCTGCCTCTTCAGTCGCATTTGCGACTCTGCGATACCGATCGGGGGATGCGGACCTCTTCTGGTCCTTTGCAGAGCAGTTCATGTGGCTGCCTTTCTTCCTCGTGTTCTTCGGTGGACTTTCCATTCACATGTGAGTAAATGCTTCTCGCTCTGTACATTCTTCATCCTCTTCCTACTCTGACTCTAGTTCTTGTTGTTTACTCCAGCTCGATGGCTCTGCTTGCTCATATGTGCTCCATCAACATGACCTGGTCAGCGACTGTGAAAGACGCTTTTGCAAGTAACTTATGGAACGAACTTCCTGGTCTGTTCAAGAGGTGAGTCCTCAAACTAATCACTCTGCGACTGGCAGACCGCTGACTCTCTCTCTATCTCAGATTCTGGGTCATGCTTCTCTTTTTCATCTTGATCATGGCCGGTATCATCATCGAGAGCACCCCGCTTGTTCCAATGGAGTGGCAGATCATCGACTGGGTCGCTATCGTACCTATGTGTCTCGTCAGTCATTCGCTTCGCTCTTGCTTTGATCGCTCCAGTACTGATGACCTTTCTTCGTTTCTTTTTTAGGTTATTGTCCCTCATATTCTTTACCCAATCGTTCTCAACCCTTACATGTAAGTCATGGCCTCGCTCGTCCGTACTTGTCTCCCCCGCTAACCAACATTTCGCTCTGATTTAGGATGAGATTCCGTTTTTAGAGCAATTTATCTTCAAGTTCCATTAAACAAAACTAGATTTATATCCAGCTGTACATCGTACATAAGTGTGCCCATCTCTCACGATTGATCATCTCATCTTCATCCATCTTATCCTTTACAAAGTTTATTTTTTTTGGCTGGACTTGCTTTCCCCTCCTTCGATATACCCACTTTTTCATACCATGCCCTTTTCTGGATCTCGCTTCTGTTTCTATTTTGGTAGAAAAAGTTCAAATGGAGAGATTATATCAAACTTCAACGGCTGTCATTACATATAGTGAAAATAAAACTAGGGTCATAACTAAACGATTGCCAGCTTTTTGAAACTGGGACGCTCAGACCAAGAAGTATAGTACTGCTTCACTGAGGGGGGGACTCCATCCGTCAACTTCTCGAAGGAACCCCAGCTTCCAGCAGCTGTGATCGCACGGGCGAGCCAGGCGATGGCGTGGTAATCTGCTTCGCCTATTTCTTGACCGCCGATGTAGGGTCCAGGAACCAGAGCTAGAAGAGCTTCAAACTCTTGTCGAATGAAGTTGCCTGTGTTCGACCACAGCAACGCTGCATTTTGGTAGTGAGTGAACACAGCTTCTTCCTGGAAGTTGAAATGGAAGAAGATTTCAGTATCAGTGCCTGTTGCGCACTATTCAAGTATCTAATCAATAGATACTCACTGGCGCTTTGAACTGATAAAATTCCAGGAACTGAGTGTTTCCAGCGAGCTTGTTTTTTAAAAAGGAGTCGTGTGGTTTCGCCGCCGTGACTTTAAGAAGTGCTTTTTGTCTAATGTGGGGATAGCAGTTCGTTTCAACTCAGCACACAAAGTAACATAAGTTGGGATATTAAACTTACCTTCCTGCAAAGAATGCGCCAACAACTCCTTTGGACTTCCTCTCTCGTTGATTCTCGTCAGCTGAGTGTGAAAACAGCGCGTTGGGGTCGATCGCCGGTTGGTGGAACGAGGCGACTTGATTGTGAATTTCTTGCGGAGAGTATGATGTTTTGGGAACTGTGTCGCTCTCCGAGAGAATCTGCTTAACAACCGCCTGAAATGCAATAGCATAAGCGAGCAGCCGGAGTGTGGCGAAGCCGAAAACATGAAAACCGGCGACAACGTACCTCAGTGTCGGTGTAGGAGTCTCCTTTAGCATTCTGTTATCAGTTATAAAAGAGCTGAAGGTGAGAGTGTGTCTACTAAAGAGGTCACTGCCAGTGATGACACTACACAAACCTTCATGATCGGAAGAGTTCCTGAAGGTTGGAATTTGAGGAACTCTGGGTGGAAATTCTGACCTTCAGCAAGATTAACTGTGTGAAGTGTGTAGTCCTGCTGAAGACCAAGCTCTTCGATTGCGAGTCTGGGAGCTGAACACCAAACAGACCCATCGAAACTGCAGAAGGAGTCAGTGAAAGTCTCGGGACGGCATGTGGGCAAATACTCACGAGTAGAAATCGAGCTTCTTCTGCTTAGCATTCCTCTTTTTGACTCCCTGGTAGATGGCAGCAATGATCATGGCGCTTGGTTATTTCTAGTTTCACAACAAGACGAAGAATGAACGCTCAGTCATTTAGGTTAGGTTAGAGATAAAGGGAAGCTAAGGCTCACATTTGAAACTATACTTGATTGAGTGGGCGAAGGGGAAAGTAAGGCGAAGACGAGAAGGGTACATTATTATATGCCTTTCGCGCATCGCTTCCCCGTCTCGCTGCAGCCGGTCGGTGGCAGAAGGGCCGACGACGAAATGGGACCGAACTGCTGTGCACATCAGTGTCGCTCATCCATAGGGTTATTAGTATTGCGAAGGAACGGTAAGGTCATGTCACTCGAAGCTCGACAGTGAGTTGCCTAATGTGTTACTCGTGGCGGATCGGTTATCGCAGTGTCTTATCTTATCATGACCAAAACAAGCAACAAAATCGTCATAAAATAGTCACCGATTCAAAGAGTCATGTACTTTAGCAATTCTCCCCAAACATACTCAGGGAATCAGACGTCAAATTTTGGCATGAAGATAGTTTACTTTCAGGCGGCGGCTTATTTTTTCGACAAAGTCTGAAGAAGCGTATTGAGGGGGAAGGGGCTCGAGGCGAATGTTGAGAGTCAGTTGAATGAGGAAGGTTTTCAAAACGAGGATCTGAAGGGTTGAGAAGAGCTCGTCAGTTGGCGTGTGATAGCCATCGCAGGTAATCCAAACAATAACAAACCGCCAGTCGCTGCCCAAAACAGTTTCTTGCGCCTAAACCGAAAGGAATACTCCAAGGAGTATTCTCAGGTTTTATCCACCTATCTGGATTGAACTCATCGGGACTAATAGGTTGACAGCCGGCAGATGAGCAATCACAACAAAAGAAAGGGTTCTTTCTAGAAACAGAACATACTCATCAATAACGTCGCGACTGGCCTCTGAAATCAAAAGGGCAACAAAGGTGCCCTTGGGTGTGGGATAGTTATTTCCGTCGCTGTCTGTCAAGACGGTGTCCTTGACACACATTCTGCCCAATGAGGAAACTGTTGCTCCACACCGGAGACACTCTTGTAGTACACCTTCGAGGTAAGGCAAGCTTTCTAAGGAAATTTGAGACATGGTCAGAGAAGTCGCATCGGGCTCTCAAAAGACGGTCGGTCGAAGTGGGTACTTACTTCCAGTGACCTCCTCATACCTTGGTGTTCTGTCCTGAACATCAGGAAGCTGTTCGGTGAGTTCTTTCTTTAGCTTCTCTTGAACAGCAGGATTTTCAGACAGGAACTTGATCATCCAGCCCAAGGTTGAAGACGTTGTTTCTCCAGCAGCGAGGACAAACGAGAGCATCTCGTGCTCCACCTCGATGTCGCTAAGACCTGGGTGGCCATCACGGCTGATGCTCTTCGCTTCTTCCCTGAGAACAGCTTCGATGGTTGATCCTCTTCCAATAGTTTCATGATCTAGATGTCCTTCTTCATCTACAGAAGCAATGAGTGCAACCTTCTCTCTGGCCTGTGTGATCTTATTTCTCACCCTTCCGCAAAGAAACATATACATTGAGCGCAGCGATTGATGGAGGTTATAAATAGACTGACCAAGTCTTAATGAGTGTATTTGCATGGCGATAGACTGGGTTTCTGGTAGTCCACCAGCTCCTGACTTCCAATAGCGGTCCAAATGAGAAAGACTGGGTGCGCACGGTGCTTGTTATTGTTACTTGAACTTGATCATTTCTTCTAGGTGACCATCATAGAGAAGAAGAAAAAAAGAAGAGAAAAAATGAGAGAGATAGAGAGATCTGGCTTACATTAAGTACGATATGCATAGCCTCAGCTTTAGAGGACTTTTGCGGAGCGAACCGAACTTCGCCTTTCATGATCTCACCAGCTTCAACCATCTCCTGTTGCGACTCAGCATTTTTCTTGGCGGCGTCAGTCTCACCAAACGTCTCACCAAAGACCAATTCCGAAATGATGTCGATGGAGAGTCCCTCGAGGTCTTGATTGACCAAAAACGCTTCGTCCTGCAGACGAGATTTGAGCTGCCAGAGTGAGATGAGATCGACGACGTGCCTGTGGACGATAGGTGTTGCGGTTTTTGAAAGGAACTCTGGAGACATAGCTGGGGCAAGACTTTTTCTGTGCATCCTTAAAGTAGTATTGGTAGGAAGTGCCAGCATGCCTGCCATCAGGGGAAATTCCCGTCAGTGTTTTTGACAGGCATTCGAAAACAGATTTTTTTTTTAAATAATAAAATAGATAAAAATATGAATTTAATTCCATACCTTTGTCAAATAACTTGGACATGAGATTGATAAACTCTGGAGATCTGTCGTAATCCTTACTATTCAACACGGACTGAATCAATTTCTTGTCCCTCGTAATAAGTCCCCTCGAAGTACCGAACCCCCTATCAAACTGGATTGTTGAAGCATGCATCCTATCCAAAGCTTGTGAGAACCAAGGCATGATGGTGGATGTGTTGTAGATGAACCAGATCAGCGAAGGGACAGATCCAAACGGGAAGAAAACGGTCGATCTGTCGATAGGAACGTCTTTAAATGTGTCCTTTCTTGTTAACCTGATGGCTACTACTGCAACAGCAGCAAATATGGCTGAGGATAAGGCCAGAGCTGTCGGAGAAGACGCCATCGCTGTGATTGAATGCTGGTCATAGGCAAGAGCAGCAGAGTGTCAGCAAAGCACGCACAATAACAGATCTGGCAGACGCTACATTGGGTTGGGCTCTTACTATTTGAGATGTGGTTGGGGATGAAGCTGTGAAACGACACAAAGCGACGGTTGTGGCTGCGCCTCTGGCAGCTGACGACGGCAGCTTGGAAACCTTACGACCACACATCACGAATCCCATTGAGTAAAACAACAAGTCTTTAAAGTCCTTGAAACACCCAGGGCTCAGGGCTCGGTATACGCTTATCTTTCTACTACTTCTTGCCTTCCCTTTCCACTCTGTGAAGAAGGGACGTTCCGTGATGTGGCGCGTGCGTGTGATAGTGTTGTGGTACTCGTGGGGTGCATGCTGTCCTTCGCGAGGCTCAGTATGAGGATCCGAAGCGAGAGACGGGCATCTATAGGTGAAGATTCCGACCGAGTCACTCGTGATGTCGCTCCTCGAGACAAATTCACCGAGGAACCAAAACATCAGATACACCTCATGCAACTTCCGAGATAAGAGATGGAGACAGATATCAAATGCCAAAATTTTTCGTTCGTGTGCTGTCTGAGAGAAGAGTTGGTAGGAAGTGGCAGCATTCAGTCGGGTTACCAGCACCCTCATCGTCATCCGATCGTCCGCACCGGAAATTCAACCTCGCTTACTATGCTTTAACAGTGTCTCGAAGAAAGAGATGACATGTTCTCGGGTGTTGTTCAATAAAATACAGCTTCAATGACTTTGGGGTCTGAGGTGACGAGGCCGAGATTGGAGTCCAAGCCGGAGTCTTTCTTATTGGCAATGTTCGTTGAATTGAAAGAGCTACAAAACTACCATTTGCTATCAGACTGAAGTACATGAACTTGCAGTGCAGTTTTGGGCTCTGAAAGGAAAGTGAAAACGGTTGCATCGTTTGTATATCATATGGCAGTATAATGATCCAGGGCTAACTCTTTGTTTTCATATATGTCAATTATGGCACAAAAACGAGCACCGAGTCTCTTTGGAAAATTGAGCATCTTAGTTGATCTTAAGCAACTCGACTTCGAAGACCAAAGTAGAGTTCGCTGGGATCACAGGAGGGTAGCCGCGAGCTCCGTAGGCTGGAACAGAATTAACATCAGTCTTGCTGATAATTAATATGTATTAGGACTATCCAGACTCACCATAGTCTGGGGTACAGATCAACTTGGCCTTTTGGCCAAGGGAGAGTTGAGGAACACCTGAGAGCACGGGAGAAAGATGTGGGGACAATTTAAGAAGTTGCTCCTAGAATACTGAGACGAAAAAGAATATGGAACAAACTCACCCTCATCCCATCCCTTGATGACACGTCCAACACCGATTGGGGTGACAAAGGCAGAGTTTCTGTCTCTGGAGGAATCGAACTTGCTTCCGTCGAGGAGGGTACCAACGTCTAAATTATGTTCACACAGAAGTGAGTGAGCCAGAATACGAGGGAAATATCATAAAGGTACCAACGTACAGTGCATGGACACCTAAAGAACACAGAAACTTTAATTGAGTCAGCGACTGTAAACGGTGAGATGCATTTTTTTGTTTTAAAAAAAAGAAAAAAAAAAGGCTAACGTACGGTATCACCCTTCTTTGGGAAGTTAACTCCATCACCTAGATAGTCAAACATATTAGTACCTATATATACATGGCTGCGTCCGTCCAGAGAAAGCTCCTTCGATCCGGGAGCAGAAGACCTAGAAGCAATGCTAACCTGGACTGAAGGACATCAATAGAAAAAGACGGTTAGTATTACCATCTCTAATGTAAAGAGCCGTAGGGAGTTAATGCTCACGAGATAAGTTCAACAGTAACACCCATTCTGTAATTAAAGTCGTCATCAGCATCTCCTCCCGCGATGAGGATCCAGCAAAGCAAAAAGAGGAGCAAACTAAAACACGCTCTTTATACATACCTAGAAGCTGAAGATGAGAAAGTTCGAAGGAAGTTGGGTTTGATTGTTTGACGGATGGCAGATGAGAACATCGATGTTTAGCCAAAAAGAACCTCGCAGAAACTAAAAAACGTTTTCGTTCCAACGCAGCAGTGCCACAAATGAGATATATTGAAGTAGGAAGTGCAACAGCAAGACCAAATCAATATCAATTGATCTATCAAGCTGTCTTCTCCTTAGAAGCTTCTACCAACGTTTGAAGACCAATGTTCCCTGCAGCATATAGATTCCCCGCCACCGATCCAAAGACTGCTCCTATCAATGGAGGAAGGGGCCAAGCCTGATGAGGAGTAACAAATAGCAGAGTGAGATAAATTACTGGAGACAACAACAAAGACTGTAACTTGCCTGCCATGGCCTGTCCCAATCTAATGCTGACGGGAAAGCGCCAAACCAGGCGCCAACGAGTGCGAAGAGGGTTGGGTAAACAACAGCCTTCTCCAAAGGTGTTTTAAGCCTAAGAGAAGAACACAGAGAAGCTCTTGTAAGCAAAATCTAAACGAAGACTGGACTGCAGAAGCAGATGAGGTATAAAACTTACTCGACATTGATGAACAACCGCACCAATTCCCAACGTTCTTTCCCGTCCTGGCCACCTTCCGAGAGGAAATCAGGAACTCCCAAAATCCAAATTGGCGTCCAGCAAGTCAATAAGCTGATGATGGTAGCAAATCCTGCTGTTTTGAATTGAGTACTGAGAGAGGGTTGTAATGATGCACCAATCAGGATGAGGAACAGGAAGGTCAAGATTGAGATTCCAATGTTGAACAGCAAGCTTTGACCAATTTTTATGAGGACCGTTGAGTTTGAAGACGACCGTCTGATCACATCGTCCTTCGTCAAATCACCGCCCGCACTTTTCCCAGCAGCCTCGTCCTTCCTCTGCTTGTTCACGGCCTCCACTCCTCTAGCCATCTTCCTCAGTCCAGCTGCAAACCATATCTGACAGACAGCGACACCACCCGCAACACTCCAAGTCGTTAATGTAGGTGAATTTGAGAGGTAGGCAATGACAGGCCATTCAGGTCTATCGAGGGACGGTTTCTTCTCTATCATTGAGCCCAAGAGGCTCTCTGGTATCGATCTAGGCAGTGCGAAGAGAGAGAAGAGGAGGAGGAGGATATATAGGAGGATATGGGAGACATATCGAGGGTAAGGAAATGCAGACGTGAGGGAGGAGCCTGCAGGTACTGTTGGGGCTTTCTTTTTTGTTGGAAACGTTGGCTTCTTGGGAACCCAGGGAGATTGAGTCTTCTTTGCCATTTCCTGGGTGCTTGAAATAAAGTTGAAGATGAAAGTTGAGAAGCAGTTGATGATATGTGAGTTGACGTCGACCAAGCGTAATTCGACTTTCTCGGTCGATTTCCTTAGTAGACTTTAACGAGAGTAACAGCTTTGCAAGATATTAAAGTGTCAAACATTTTTCGTATAGAGTCGTAAATCACACAACAAGCCCGTAACAGTTGCGCTTTGCGACATTATCAAACCCGAAAGAGTAGAAACCTAGATTTATTCCGTGACCGCAAAGTTCGTCTCTATTTCTGACAGGATAGTTAAGAAGTCCCACAAAAAGGTGTTGAAGCGGACAACATTGGTGGAGCCTTCTGCAAGCGAAGCGTCAGTGATGTGTCAAATCTCATCTGGGCAGAATTACCATTAGCGTACCTTCATCTGCATTATCTGCGTCCAAAAGAGTGGCTGCGACATATCGTACCCTGAAGAGCAATGAAAGATGATCAGTGTCCTTCAACCAATCAGCTTGGGACGAAATCGAGAACAAACTTGTGAACCTGCATAAAGACACCAGAGGACTTTAGTGGAGTGCAAAAGCAGAGACAAAGAAGATTCAGAAAAGAAACTCACCAGAGATGGACCATTGACAGCCAATGCTTGAATTGATATGGAGTGCTGAAGGCACGCATCAAGGAAAGAGGGAGCAATTGAGAAAAGCAAGGATGGTGCGCAAGGAAAGGCAAGACAACAGCTTTTAGCAAATCAAAGAGACAATGGAATCCAGAAAGACGTACTAGGATGTTCAAGAGATCTGAACTGATAGTTTCTCGATCATCTAACTTCCCGGCAATAGCGTCGCCAGCCTTTCGGTTGGCGGTTCCTTTCTCACCACAGAGATCCAACAGACTGCAAGTTATGAAAGAGCGTCAGTCTCTAGATGGATTCGACCATAATTACCAGTATTGAATCAACTCACTCATCTCGATACTGCATCACAGGAATTAAATAGACTAGAGAATTAGGGACACGGCCGTTCGCTAACTTCCAACGCGAGATTGAAATTGAAACACACCTGCATCAAGACAAAGCGTACTAGGCATTGTGTAACGTAAATGTTACCTTTGCTGACTGAGAAAGCATCCTTCGCTTGTTCTCTCCCAGATGATGTCGGATCTGCGAAGAGCGATTCGAGGGAGTCCTTTGCGAGCGTTGCCCAACCCTGAACTGGAGAGTTGGCGACACTGTCAAAACCCATCTTTATCTGCAGAGGTGCTGGCATATCTGAGATAAGATCGACAGTTTGCATGAACAGCGTCCTGATGGAATCCAATTTGGCAATGATGTTTTCCAAGCCGACTGGTGGGTATCGCCTATCTCTCCTCCGAAGAGAAAGGATCTCTTCCATCTTGCCCCAAATTTTGGTGTTGATGTTGAAGCCGGAGATCAAGGAAACATGGTCCGAGGGTGGAAGAAGGTATCTATCGCGAGTGATATATTGGTCGTCAAGCTCCTTGGGATACCCAGCAGTGATATCTTCTAGACGCAGGGCTATCGGTCGGTTCAGTAATATAGCCACTACAACAAATAATAAATGGTGTTAGACAGTGTAGCAAAACATGACAAAAACATCAAAAAGGCACTTACTAGACTTATCAGCATTTGAAATCAACCAAAAGATCCGACGCCCACTCTCAGACTCGATGGGATCCATTCCAACGTAGGCATCTTCGTCATGAAGTTTTAGAGTCAGAGCAAGATTGAGTGCTTCACCGAAACTGGCATGGTTCACTCCGCTATTAGCTGCAACAAAGTGGTAGATGCAGTCTGAAAATCGAACAAGGCAGAAGGATGAGCCGTTGTTTTACAAAGACGACCGAAATGAGTCTTACCGAAGTAGCGTACAACTACGAGCGGCAATCTCACAGGATCGTATTCAGAGATACTGGCATCCCTCGACGCCCAATGGCAACGCTCAGCCAGCCTCTTCACTTCTCCTTTATCCATCTTGACAAATGCTCTTGGTACCTGGACCAGGGTCGTCGCTAGTGTTGACATGAGCAGGGCGAAGAAGAGAGGATCTCGGGTTTCACGACGACTTTCGACATCGGCGAGGAAAGACTGTTGATGAAGGCAAGGCGTCAATGGCCAGATCTGTAACACAACACGGGTCAGAACAGACTTACGACGACCTTAAACAGTTTGAAACAACAAGCACTCACAAATTCAAAGAACAGCGAGATAATGTACATTGCTTTCGAACGAGGCAGGACATCTTCCAGACGGTAGGTCTTGCCACCCGCACCTTTGGCAAATGCTCTCGAGAAGGTATCGCCGGTTCCACCAGCGTGGCCTCCTTCACTTGAGATACGCGCTTGTGATTGGAATGCTCCTTCCGGAAATGTTGGAATAGGTGCTCCAGATAAAGAGGACTTTCCCAAGTTAAGGATTGAGTTTGCTGGCATGCTTTCACGTTCGTTGCTGATCTGGTGCCGAGCAGGCCCATTCGATGTGAAGTCCATATGTCGCTCTGGGGAAGGGTGGTGGTATATTGGACTGCTGGGCAAGCTAAACAGCCCTATCTCAGAAGAGGAATGTAGTGGGTGAAATGGTGGAAGAGCTAAGGACGAAGAGTTGCCGAAGGAGTTATTGGTAAGGGGAGTGGGGTAGCCGTTATTGTTGTTCGAAGAAGTCGATGTTGACGCATCGTCTGGAGACGGAACAGTGACAGTTGTATAACTCGACAGATTCCTTTGAAGTTGCGGTTGCGTAAAGGAGTTTCTTTCATCGAGCTCCAGACCAGTACCTCCTGGACCTTCCATGGACGCAAGCGCTTTGGCAGCCTTCTCCTGCTCTAGCTTCTGCACGTAGAGATTTGGAGGGCCGCGCTTCTTGGGTTTGTATGAGAACTCGCAGTTAATCAAAAGAGCAGTACAGTGTTTACACGCATTTTCATGGCCTGGACGGTAGTGAGGACGAGGGTCAGCGATGGGTACGTTGTACTTCAGAAAGTGAGAGAAACAAACCTGGAGGAAATGATCGAGCTGCTGCATCCTCATTATTGGAAGGAGGAAGAATAGTTAAGCGGTCACATTTGACCCTATCAGGTCGAGAAAAAGGTCAGATGCGGCAGCCCGTGTCGAAAAGAAGTGGGACAGGGCGTACTTTCTGCTTCTGCAAGCATCACTATGCAACAGAGGTCCATCAATCAATCAGTTACAAACGATTAGACAACAAGAAAAAGTTCAGCAAACAGGCGCCTGACCAGCTTTGTCCTTGCCGCTTCCTTTTCTCATCCCCTTCTTCAGTGACCTTCCTCTTCTTCTTACTGGCTCCTCCTGCTTCACTTGCCTTCCTAGCCTTGTTTGAGATAGTATTAGATCCTTCGAGTCCAGCTTCTGAGTAAGAGACGTCGTCTCCTAAGGGTTGGCGTTCAGCTTTGGGATCGGCCTCTGGGGGTGAAAAGTTACTGTGGAAGGTCGACGGTGGAATTGCCATACCGAATGAGTCTGGTGAGAAGCTAGGTGTGAAGAGATTCATGCCTTGGGGGGCTCTCCAACGAGGGTAGCCCTTAGAAGGTCGACAGATAAAGTTGCGTTTGGGATTTCGTGTGGGGCAAGTTGCAACGCAGAAGGGATAAACCTCGGGTCGTCGCTCAGCTTTACGTCTGCGAAAGTAAACAGTGTCTGAATCAAGGTGACCTTGATACTACTGATCTGGTCTTATAATATTGGTAAGGAATACTTAATAGCTTCGATGCTCGTTGTTCGGCGGCAGGTACATCGATTTCCGCTTATCCGGACTGTCTGCCGTACCTGCTGACTTGGAAGAGGCGAATTCAGAAGGTGTACTGTAACGCAGATCGAATCTCTCTTCTTGCTGCAGAACATGTTTCCGAAAAGTTCATGAGTAATGGGGATCTACTTTTTTCCCAAAGCATTCTGAGCTCCGTCCAGGGCACCTTTCACACCTTGAGCGACAGTGAACGCGCCTCCAAGAGCCGTGTTCAAAACCTTGGGCATTCCATGGTGGAATTCAGTCAAAAACTTGTCAGTGTCCGGTAGGAACTTGGACTGGATCGATGATGGGGTGAACTTCTTCGAGAACAGAGGTCCAGCCAGGGAAGTAAAGCCCGACGTGAGGGTGTCGAAAGCGGAAGTGTCGGGCATCCATCCTGATTTGGTGCCTCCGAGTACCGTCATTGAGCCCTTAGTAGTATTGGACCCACTTTGGTCCATGATGAAGCTCTTCACTCCATCCAGCTGCTCCAGGACATCAACACCTACGCTCCTCGCCCATCTCAACGGTCCAAACTTCGTCTGGTACATCCTGAAGAGGAGGTCCGTGCCCATCAACACCTTTTGGTTCTCCATGAATCTCTCCTTCTGGTATTCCTGCAGCTGAACCAACGAGCCGATATCACCACCGACTGATAGAGCGTTGGAGATTACTTGGTGGAGAGACCTGACGTCGAGCAGACCCAAGTTCATTCCCATTCCAGCTTGGGGATGAACAACATGAGCGGCATCTCCAATGAGAGCTGTTCGTGGTGTCACATACTCCCTAGCATGCGCATATCGCAATGGGAATGCACCGGTGGATTTAGGTTGGGTCGATAAAATAATGGGTGGATATTCAAAGGAGTCTGGGGGTGGGATGGTTCCGGCTGGTGGGGGATATAAGATGGATTGACAGGTATACGGTTGAATACAGGACGATTGTTCGATGAGTGCAATTTGGGATTGAAGGGATTCAAATGTTGGGATGGTTCCTTCACGAGAGGATTGGATGAGGGTGTCATTGATGTGATTCACAGCATGATCTGGTAGTCTGAAACAAGCGTTGATGAGGAGAACCAAAGCTTCATTGTCTAGACTCTTGAGGACTTTGGCGATTTCGGGTGAGGTGTGCCAAGCTAGGGACGCCGTTTCATTACCTAGTGGGAGGAAAGCAAGAGGACCAGATGAAAGATACCTCTGGAATGCAGTTCGAGGTGGGACTGAAGGGTAGGTTGGGTACGCTTCGTGCGTCAACACAGAGACGACTGTGTGGATGTTGTACATATATCCATCCGTTTGGGTTTGGGTAAACGCTCGGACTGGTGAGTTCAACCCATCGGCACCAACAAGAAGTTTAGTTCTGAGAATGGAGGTGATAGGTGGTGGTGGGAGAGCAGGGTCGATTGGAGCGAATGGGTTGCCAACTACTGGCGTCAATGAGACCAAAGGATAGTCATCTTGACTACCTTCAGTTCCAGCAGCTCGTGTGACTGATGCCACCTTTGTATTATCGATGAGTGTTATTCCAGGAGCGGCGAGAGAGGGTGACGACGATTGTGTTGTAGATGGTGTTGACGAATCACGGATAAGGCGTAGCAGCGCTCGTTGAATATTCTGGTTTTCCACCAATGTTGACATGTATTGACCAGAAGGTGAAGGGAGAGTCAGTCGAGATGGTGTTACTGAGTCCCAGACCTGAGAGGGAAAAAGAATATGTCATCAGGACCAGGAATTCGTTAGAAGAACTGCCTAAAGTTTCCAGAGAGTACAAACCTGCATCTCCTCAATTGGACCCATCCTACTTTTCTCAAGCAGGTCCCATGCTCCAATTTCTGTTGACACAGGAGTTGCCTTAGCGTCAGCGTTATTACGTCGCATACAAAGAAAAGTTGGGAAACGAACGAACCTTCCAGCCAGGTCGAGTTCTCCTTAGTGACGCTGCTCACTCTATTTGTCCAATCTCCACTTGCACCACTGACAGAAGGTTCCCAATTCTCGATTTTCGATAATGATCCAGTTTCGATGAGGGAAGTTCGCAAATGAGCAGTCGAAGGCGAGGAAGCTGGGAGCATGCAATTTTAAGTCAGAACAAGGCTTTTCAAAGCTGAACAGAATGCATTACCAAGCCTAGCAGCGAGGGCGAGTCCCGTAATGCCTCCTCCAATGATGACTATATCACAGTCCCGAGTGGGAGTTGAGCTCGTCGAGGACACGGTGCTCGCTGCTCTGGTACCTTGATATTGAGCACTGATCAAACGACGTTGGCATATTCGAAGGCTTAGCATTTCAGTGATGCCCTCAAGGAGTGGCCTTTGATTTTGAGGAAGGTGACGTTGGAACCTCGATAAGACGCAGCGCAATCAGTCTTTTGAATCTGACGACGACTACGTTAATTTAATATCTTGCTGTTTTTCTGAAAGCTGAAATGGAGCTCGAGCATCTCGATGAGGGGTATGGTCTTCCCTTGAGAGTGTCACAGCTAGACACAGCCGAGCTAGATGGAGCCCTCACTCATATGCTTTCGCAACCAGTGGAGCAGGCGTTGAACCTTTTCGGGGTGAGTTTGTGCGGCCTCTCCTTGATTCTCTCCAGAGAGTGGGCTAAACTAGCTCTGATTCGGGCTGTGACAGGACTCTTACAAGTCTAAGTTCACTCCTGAACTTCAGCTGCTTGTAAATATGGTGATATGGCGATTTGGGATGCTGGGAGAGAGTCGCAGCACTCCAGGCTCTTCACTCCAGAACTTGCACTATACTTCCCCGCGGAAGTCTCGTATGAGTAGTGAGTACCATTCTTCTTAGATTAAGAGTGAAGGGGCTTCTAAAGCTGGAATATTGATTTTGAACTCTAAAGTGAATTCCCGACTGGCTCTGTACTTCTTCCTGTCGCCAACTCTTCTGCCGGGTTATTTATTTAAGCGGCTGAAACTGCATGCTCTGTCATCCTCCTGGGGAGATCTACCTCGTCGGTACTGGAAGAGAAGTTTTTGGGATACTCTTACGATGGTGGAAGGATTGACAAAGTGGGCTCAACTTGTCGGGTGGATTTTGTTTTTGTATGATGGAAGGTGAGTTGGTTCCCATACGTCCTGTAATATCAAGTTGTCTCAGGATAAGAAGTCCTGACTAATACCTCGTTCTCAGATATGCAGACCTGGTATTGCGAGTACTGAAGTTGCGTCTCGAACCCTCATCATTATCCCTAGTCAGAATGGTGTCATACGAGCACATGAATAGAACATTAGTTTGGGAATCTCTGGCAGTAAGTGTGTTTCACTTAATTGCGTTCTGTTCCATCTTTTGATCCGATTCTATTCTCGTAGAACTTCGCTCTATTCGCAGTCCCGACCATCACGACTTTCAAAGTTCCGATCCCTTCAACACGACCTCTTACCACAAAAATAAAGTCTACAATAGATTCAATACTACCCCCGAGCATGTCAGTCGCAACAGACTACTCAATGTCCGCCTCTTTCATCGAAAAACAAGAGATCGACTCGAAGTACTCCTCCTTTCCACTTGGTAATCCTCTCATTGCAGCTGAGCTCTCTTCAAACACATCACCTCCAGTGGTTAAGGGAAAGCTATCTCATTTACCGAGGTCGAGCTGTCCGATCTGCTACACCCGTCTGAACCCAATGTCGACGGAAACAGTCTTTCCATCCCTCAACGCTCTCGCCAGCGGCGATGTGATCCATGTCGCCGCTGTAGCTTCATCTTCTGCAAACCAACAGAAGTCAATTGTGGGAGACGGTTCGACCAGCGAGGAAGAGAACCTCCGGATTCATCTGCCAACGATGGCACACTGTGGAAATGGTTGTGTGTACTGTTACTTCTGCTTGAGTGAGGCGTTGGTGCTCGCTGAGGCAGCTCAAGCGAAAATAGAGAGTAGTAGGAAACGAACATTAAGGAGCTGGTGGTCTTTGAACGAAGAGGAGGATGGCGAATTGGAAGATGAGGAGCAGGAGCAGGAGCACGAAGGAGGGTGGGAGTGTCTGAGGTGTGGGGATCTTGTAAGATCTTGCGAGGTGGTGGCATAAACAAGGAGGAAAGCGAGCAATTCATTGCTTTTATAGTGTGTTGTATCGAATGTAGCTGTGTGGCTCTACTCACGGCGAACGACCCTTTTCAGACGCTATCTGACCGCGCCCGTCACACTCAACCAGACGGCCTTGTACCGAACAACTCCAATCTTCGACTTGATTCCTTCAGAGGAGGGCTTGCGTGAAAGGGCGCGACGAAATCGCGATAAGATCTTAATGGGCTTTACGGCCGTAGATGTTGTTTACATTATCCGTTGGGGTATATGCTCAGTCCAGCTATTTCCCGTTTCAACCTGGCCAAAATCCTCTCACTACTTAGTGCTCTATGTATCTATCGCATTTGATCAACTGTCCTTTCTTCAGCCCAAATTCAGAAAAAACTCGCTGAAAGTGTGGTGGGCTAGAGCGGCGAAACCCCCATTGCTCGTGATCAACTGGGTTTTCTCCAACCAAGTGACTGATATAAAGCTTCGCCCGTCTCCATTAGCCACTTCGACCTCGTCCCCATTCGAACCCGAAATTTAACAGTCGAAGCCCCAGCTTTTCAGCGGAAGAACAGTTAGATCCCATCCATCACTTCATACCTTTCCCCAAAAAAAGTCGCCTGCTCCGTTCATCGACCACCATGGCTACTGAACACTACACCGACCATGACGAAGACCTCGTTGCTCTGCACCCCGTTGCCAAACGTATGCAGGGTGATGACCCTCGTTATCCGAAACCGTGGGTGGGACCAGGTCTCGACGACTACAAGCTCGAATGGTCCAAGACTGTAGGCGAAGGCAGCGACGAATGGTGGAGAGAGGTGAGCCTTTCCCTGTCAGTTGGCTAACGATCTTTACAGATCTCTATGCCTTGCTCTTTGTAACTGAGACATGCTAGGAGAGGGACGGGATCTTGTTGAGATGCTTATTCGCCCAGAAACTGCTTGGAAGCGCCGGTCTGGAAAAAAAGTCGTTTGGTGATGGGAACTGACTCGCTTGCTTTTCCCCATCCTTCGCTGCTGTGTCGCTATCAGACTGCACTCAAAACTCTTTATTGGCACAGACCCTTTACCACAGTCCGTTCGGGATCTTTCCTTAAAGGTAAGACGTCGCCTGCTCCTAGGCCTCATTTACGGTGGGGTGCTAATCTTGTGATGAAATTTCGCGAGTCCAGGCGACATCAACTGGTTCCCAGAAGGTGGCTTAAATGCTAGTTACAACTGTGTTGACAGATGGGCTTATGCGGACCCAGACAAGGTGAGCTTTCAACACGCAACCGCTACCCGTCGCACGAAACTCAGACAATTCTATTGTTATGTGCGTGTCTTCGTTCATCATGGCCAGACTGCTATCATCTACGAATCAGACGACGCCAACTCCTCCAGACTCATCAGCTATGGCGAGCTTCTTCAGGAAGTCTGTCGTCTGGCCAACGTCCTCAAAGGAATGGGCGTCAAGAAGGGTGATTGTGTCTCCATCTACTTGCCCATGACCTGGCAAGCGATTGTTGCGTTCTTAGCATGTGCCAGAATTGGTGCTGTTCATTCTGTTGTCTTTGCTGGTTTCTCTGCCGAGTCTCTCCGTGACAGAGCTCAGGATTGTAAATGTAGAGTTGTGATCACCTCCGAGTTAGTTATCCGCGGTTTATCAGCACTCAACGTGCCAGCTGACCATATATTTGACCATTTTTGGACAGTGAGGGTAAGCGTGGTGGAAAGTCTATCGCCACCAAGGCCATTGTCGATGCTGCTCTCAAGGAATGCCCTCTCGTCGAGCACTGTATCGTCCTCAAGCGTACTGGAAACAAAGTTGGTAAGTCTTTGGTTCCTTTGAGCTGTAGAACATGGCGTCATCTACAGTTTCCAGCTACTGACATTGTTCCCGGTCTTACCGCCTCGCTCAACTGTCTGCAGCTTGGACTGAAGGTCGAGATGTCTGGTGGGACGAAGCTTGCGCTAAAGTCTCCCCAACCTGCCCTCCCGAAATCATGTCTTCTGAAGACCCGTTGTTCATTCTCTACGTGGGTGTTCGGCTTCAGCGGTTAAATGTAGACTTGATTACGCTGACGCATTCATCCTCTGGCTCTTCCCCAACAGACTTCTGGATCCACTGGAAAGCCAAAGGGTGTTGTTCACACCACTGGTGGTTACCTTCTCGGTGCTGCTTTGACCGTCAAATACGTCTTCGATGTTCACCCCGAAGATAAGTTCGCTTGTATGGCTGATGTCGTAAGTCCTTTCCTGGTTGAAATTACTTGAATTTACCCCCTTCACTTCTCACAACCCCACGTCATTTTTGCTCTTTTGTTATCTTTAGGGTTGGATCACTGGACACTCCTACATCGTTTACGGACCCCTCGCTAATGGTGTCTCCACCACCGTCTTCGAATCTACTCCAGTTTACCCAACGGCATCCAGGTACTGGGAATGTGTTGACAAGTACAAACTTACTCATCTCTACACTGCCCCAACGGCTATCAGACTCCTGCGTCGTTTGGGAGAGGAGTTCGTCACCAAGCACGATCTGTCCAGTTTGAGAGTCATTGGATCAGTTGGTGAACCAATCAACCCTGAAGCTTGGCACTGGTACAACGAGTGAGTCTTTCTGATTCTGTGGGTAGTTACGACAAGTATTTTTCTAATGGATCTTGACAATTTGTCAGGTATGTGGGCAAGAAGGAGTGCTCAGTCGTCGATACTTACTGGTAGGTTTACGGCTTTCTTCTCTGCTTGAAGTCTGTCTGAATAATATATGAAGCTAACTCAAATCGTTTCTAGGCAAACTGAGACTGGATCCATCGTTATCACGCCTTTCCCAGGTGCTATCCCAACCAAGCCAGGATCAGCGACCTTCCCATTCTTTGGTATCCAACCAGTCATCCTCGACCCAACCAGCGGCGAAATAATTGAGGGCAACAACGTTGAAGGGGTTCTTTGCATTGCTGCGCCGTGGCCTTCAATTGCTAGAACCATCTACGGTGACCACACTAGATACCTCGACACTTACATGA
This sequence comes from Krasilnikovozyma curviuscula, assembly GCA_014825775.1. Lineage (NCBI taxonomy): Eukaryota > Fungi > Basidiomycota > Tremellomycetes > Cystofilobasidiales > Mrakiaceae > Krasilnikovozyma > Krasilnikovozyma curviuscula. Next base: position 101,170 of record MVAQ01000025.1, read on the forward strand.
ACGTGTACAAGGGATACTACTTCACTGGTGACGGTGCTGCTCGTGATGCTGACGGATACATCTGGATTAAGGGGAGAGTTGATGGTGAGTTTTTCTGCCTTGTTATCCCACTTCCTTGCGGCTGACTCTCAGCATCTCCTTCGTCAGATGTCATCAACGTCTCTGGACACCGATTGTCAACCGCTGAGATTGAGTCCGCTCTGATCATGCACGCTGGAGTTGCTGAGACTGCTGTTGTTGGCGTTGCTGATGAGCTGACCGGTAAATTGTCTGAATTGTCTGATTCAGGGTGTGCTCTCAATGCTAACAACTTTGGTTTCTGCTCACAGGTCAAGCAGTCTATGCTTTTGTTACTTTGAAACCTGACTTTGATTTCGCTAAGCACAAGGAGTCGGATTTGGTCAAAGAGCTAACTTTGCAGGTCCGAAAAGTCATTGGGTACGCTGTTCAAAACCTTCATCATACTGCTAGGACAGGATGCCCACACTTTTTTCTTTTCTTCCCATAGTCCTTTCGCTGCTCCAAAGGGAATCTACATCGTCTCTGACTTACCGAAGACCAGATCAGGAAAGATCATGAGACGTATCCTGAGGAAGGTCGTTGCTGGTGAAGCTGACTCTTTGGGAGTAAGTTTTATTTGGTACTCTCAGTTTGTCTTTTGCTCTAGAAAAATCTCACGTCGTTCTCGTCACAGGACTTATCTACCCTTGCGGATCCAAGCGTTGTTGACCAAATTTTGGAGAAGGTCGCCAGCTCAAAGAAGTAAAAACTCTTAAGGATTAATGCTCCAAGCTATCTGTAATGAATCAGGTCTCCAGGGTGCGGTTTTCTTGTACAGCGTGTGCTGTTACAGGCATGTATCATAGGTTTCGTGGCTGTTGAATGACCTCAATTTAGTTTTTATTTGAATTCTTGCGCGATTGTTCGCAGCAAGGTCGTAAAGGGTTGTCATCAGTCAATCGGTTTAGTTATTGCAAGTTAACGAACTGGTGTGATGAAATCCTGAGGTCAGCATTCAGAAGACGCAAACAGCTTTTAAGAAACGGGGCCTACCAAACCACCATCTGCAAGCAAACTGGAACCAGTGCAGTATCTCGAAAGATCTGACGCAAAAAAGACAACAGGACCAGCGATATCATCTGGCTCTCCAAGTCTACCCAAGCAAGTTCTAGCACTCATAGAAGCGTTCTTGATTGGGTCTGCAAGATCTTCAGTGTTGATAGCGGTAGCAACTGTTCCCGGGAGAACTGAGTTACATCTGATGTTCATTGGACCAAGGGCAACAGCACAAGACTCCATCAAACTCTTGATTCCTGCTTTAGTTGGGGTGTAGTGGCTAAGTGAAGGATTGGAAGTCAGCGATGGGACCTCTGGAGATAAACACACGGCTCACGTTTGCTCAGCACCACCAACCAGCGCCGAGATACTGGAGATAGCAACGATTGATCCTCCTTTTGGAGTTTGAATGGACATTTGATTGGCAACAGCCTGAGTGATGTAGAATGCGCCATCGATGTTGACCTCTTGCACCTTCTTCCAAAGAGCTACGACCGTGGAGGAAGTTTAGAGTCAGCGCTCAATCGAGACAAAATTGTGAAAGTATTTTGACGTACAGTGAGGCATATCGAGGAAAGTATGGAAAGGACAGATGCCGGCGTTGGAAACGAGGACGTCGATCCTTCCGAACGCTTGTACGGCAGCCTCAACAATCTTCTTGGCTGTTTCAGGAGAGGAAATATCTCCTGACACTTCTGTTGATCGCTGGCCAGTGCTCTGCCAGGGACGTGAAGCTTTTAGAACCAAATTAATACGATGCAACCTCCTGCCTACTCACCTTGATTTCTTCCTGCATCTGTTTAACCTCACTGGAACTCAGCTCGTCCCCAAAGTGGTGGATGATAACATCAGCTCCCTGATTTGCGCAAGCAAGTATACATGCTCGTCCAATGCCTGAAACAGTCGTGGTCCGTGTCAGCTGAAGGAAATGAGGCAAGCATTTCAAGCAACTCACCTCTAGAAGCACCAGTCACTACAACGACTTTGCCAGCAAGGAGCTGTCCTTTTGGAAGAGGAACGATTGGGTGTAAAGGAGCCATTGATAATTGTATATATGTCGAGGTTACAAGCCAAAGTTATGTGCGCGGTGAATTTCTTAAGACTGGCAGGGAGGAAGTCGATCAGGGAAAATGATTACTACCGCCGCGTTGCCACTGCAACCCCAGATAATCAAAACAACATGTATCTACTCGTAAAATCCAATCTAATATCCCTCTTAATATATGTAATTGAAGCTCAGAGAACACCGCGGCTGAAAGGGCAGAAGCACAATTAAGGAAAGAAAGAGCTAGTCATCTTTCTGAGGTAAACTTACGATCAACAGCATTCAGCTCCCGCTACTGTTCACTTCTAATAATCATCCCTGTGAATGCATTGTATATCCTCTGGCTCAAAACAGGCGTGATCCTCGTGTCCTTGTCTCCATCCATCACAAACAACAACGTTCCTAACCTGTCACACTTTTCTTTTTTTTGGTCTTCGCAAATTGCTTTCCAGACGCTTCTCATGGTAGGAAACAATCGCACAAATTGCTGAATTTTGGGCTGGTGAAGTCGAGCAACAATTGCCAACATCAAGATGTAGGTTTGCTGGACCGTGAGAGCTGGCGAGTTGAGGTGTTGAAAGTCAGATAGCGTGATGTGGTATGACTTCAATGGATCCTTGTCTTTATAGTGAGATTGAAGAGCACGAGAAAACTCTCGTTCGTTTCCGGTGAAAGTTGCAGGTGGCGAGAGCGCCGAGGAAGGAATGACGAACAGATCCTTTGTCTGTTGATGGGAATAAATTATGAAAGTGTATGAGGCATTGTTTCTGGGCACTTAAAGCCATCTAAGATACTGACCGCAAGTTGCGCCTTGATCTCATTATGCAGTTGTTCGATGTACGCTAGACTGCCATCTAGAGTCATTGTTTCCTTCACAAATAATCTAGAAGTCATCTGAAGAGAGGTCATCACAGATGTTCGTGCCACCCGACGGCTCGCTACGTCTTGAAGGCCAGCTATCTTTCCTCGGAGGTCCTCCAAGAGATAGATGGGATGTGAAAGGGAACAGTCCCTCAAACGACCCTGAAGATCTCTGTAAGTTAATGCACCGCATTTTTCGGATGCTGATGTCTCACCTTTTGCAGATGGTATCGTCCATCGATGATTGAACTGTCCAAGTCAGACTTGAAGGGCGCAAAGCGACAAGTCGGCGATTTTAGCGATTTTTGTGGTCCGTAGACGCTGTAAGTTGGACTTACCCCTTCCTTCCTTTCGATGATCCAACTGAGAACAGCATCAACCTCTTCTTCACCATCGTGAGAAAACTCTGGCTTCCTTTTCGCAACCCATAAGAAGTCCCCCAACTGTAGTCTAGTCCTTACAACGTTCTCGAAGCCCAAGGCAGAGGAAAGCCTCTGATACGCATCTGAGTGCTCGGAGTTGTCTACCAGCAGCTGGATGTCGTAGGTCCCGGCGGCGAGAACGACTGGCTGAAAAGGCGGAAATTCCAGAGTTTCTTCTTCCACCGTACACTGTAGCACTGATTCGATGGTCCTTGGAACTTGACCACTTGGTATTGAAGGTACGGATGGCGCTGAGAGTATAGAAAAGACTTCAGAACAAGCGCGTAGATCCTCACATACACGAAGCTCACCTTGTACTTTGGTATTCTCTATCACCAGATGCTTGCTTGTCTCCAAAGATCTCTTCACAGGTACTCGCTTGAGAGCTGATCCATTTCTCTCGGAATCAGGCTTCCCCAGGGACTTATCGTCATCATTCTCTTCTTCAAAGAGAGGTACTCTGATGCGCTTGGAACTCTGCCCGGCCAGATATGCAGAAACGCTGCGACCGCTGGGTCTGGTGATATCTGAGAAGGTGGTTCTATTTGTTAAGAGGGTTCTCCATACTCTAGTAAGCATAAGAGAGTGGTTGAGGAAGTTTGAATAGTTGCTGGTTAACGAGAGGGAGACAATGGACTCTTGCGACCGGCTAAATTCAATCAGGATAGGCAAATTGGGTGTTGAACCTATATAAAGTACTCAGATGTGTATAACCTCTAACTAGAAGGGTATTTCAGACCTGAAACGCGATGATATTTAACTAAATGGTGCCAACAGTTGAGATTAGCCATAACGATACAAGGAAATTGTGGGATAAGTGCCGGTTGAGTTGTAGAATATGGTTGAATGATATGCTGTTGAGAGGTATAATTTATTGAATATAGCGGTCGATTGCTGTTGGAGCAATGCGATGTTGCTGGTGGAAATCGAATGAGCTCTGGGATGGTTTGTCCAGTGGGTATTAGATACTTTTTGAGAGATGATCAAGAGTTGAATCGTCGGTTAAAGGCCGTTGAGGGTCAGTGGTGGTAGCAGTTATAATTAATGGCCATTGGCGAGGGGCTCATCTAGCAAAAATGGCTTGAAGATGGCGCCTGGAGCTTTAAAGTCATTGTGAACAACGTTGACCAAGACCCATTCGCGCATCATCTGTTCAATGACAGCTCTGCTCTCTGATTCCGCTGGGTAAAGAGTAGCCCACTGATGACCGATTTGGTAAGCTTCGTCCTTCCACGCCATGAACGACATTTGTTCCACAATAGTAGGCTGGAGGACCTCCTTGTTAGGGAAGATACCCCAGGTGACGGCGTTCTATTTAACAATTTAGTACATCAGCGCATGAGCATGGAAAGTACCGACAACATCTTAAAGAAACTCACGGGATCTTCAGACTGGTTATTCGTTTGAAGGACCCCAGCTTGGTTGACAGCGTAGTAAGTCATCATTGGATCGGCGACGATGCGCTCGACCAGCGAGGCAAGAGCCTCAGGCGCGACGAAGAACTCTAGGTAAGCCTGCGATGGAAGAAGAGGTTTGAAGAAGAGTTTTGTCAGGCACACTTTAATTGAGGTACAACGACAAGTCCACTTACTTTTTGGTACACATAACCACCCTTTGGTCCCCATCCGAAAACAGAATCATCACTTTTGGCACCGTCAACAGCTGGTTGTGAATTGATTGTAAGATATCCCTTCTGATTCATCTTGACAAGTTCAGGACTGATGACTGCCGTTTCCTTCGAAGGAGCTCCTTCACTCCAAGGCAGAGAGCTGAGATCTCCATGACAGAATCTCGAGAACAGAGATGTGATATCGGATAGGGAAGTTGGAGTTCCCCATTGAGCTGGAGTGGCCTTGGAAGGTGGGAAACTGATGAGGGAGTGATGGAAGTCACCGAAGGCTGGAGATCGAGCGTCACCCTACAAGAGTCGAAAGAAAGTTTGAGACGCTAGCATGACAGCGGCAATCATCATAGGAGCTCACCCAGCGGCCGTTAGGGAACTCATTCCATTCTTCGGAGCGGGAGATATAGGATTGTTGACGGTTCGCCCAGAAGATCTGAAAGGGGCAGAATGTTAGTAGGAGAAACAAAAAAGACCCCTTAAAAGAATCAGAACCTACAGGTCTGATAGACTCTTGTCTTCTTCCAGGGGTGAGAGACTATCGTTAGTTAGAAGTGGTCAGTGAGTGAGAGTTCCTGCTGGCGGAGGGAGATCGCTATACATACTGGAGTCCAAGGGAGTGGGTTGACTTGCGACTTTGTGGGAATACATCCCAGTTCCTCCAACAGCAATCTGGCGCCAACAGCAAGGTTTAACGTGTAAACGTGTAGTCCTTTGATATCGGCTCCAGGAGCAGTCAAGATGTCTCTACACATCTGGGCTACCAGCTTAGTTCCAACCTCTCTGACTTTTTCATCATCATCCTTCACCGGTTCTAAGGCGTCGTAGAAGTGTTGTGGGACAGTGATAGCTTCTCTGGAAACCCATTTCTGGAAGGTGGCGTACGATTGGATTGGCATAATTCCTGGAACGACTGGCACGCTGATACCAGCAGCACGAACTCTCTTGAGCCAAGACAGAAAGAGTGGTGCCGAGTAGAACATTTGAGTGAAAATAAAGTCTGCTCCTGCGTCAACCTTTTCCTTCAAAAGTTGGATCTCTAGGTCGGAGGCCTCCTTCTCGTTGGAAGAACCAGTAATACAGTCTTCCATTTCACAGTGTCCACCTGGGAAAGCTGCAACTGAGATACAGAAGGCGTCGCCGTATCTTTCCCTGATGTATCGGACCAATTCAATGGCGTTGTCAAAGCCGTTCTCTTCCTTAACCCAAACGTTACTACCAGCTTCAGGATCACCTCTGAGAGCCAGGATGTTCCTGCAGCCATACTTCTTGGCTAAATCCAGCGCCTGGTCGAGTTTGTCCTTTGATACACAGGTGATGTGCATGCACGTTTCGACGCCAATATCTTTCTGACAGACTTGAATGAGAGACGTGGTCAGGTCCATAGAACGACCTCCGGCTGACCAGGTGATATCGACGAATTCTGGACCTAATTCTCGCATGCGAGAGATACGATCATACAGATTTTGAAGACCCTGAGGCGTACGAGGTGGGAAGTACTCAAAAGACCACCTAAAAAGGTTCGACGATTACCAATAGGTACAAACGGGGTGTTTGGTATCAGTTTCCAGTACAAAGATTCATCACAGAGAGCTCTAGGCGCAGAGATCGAAGGCTCTTGAGAGACAACGGCACCCCACACTGCCAGCAAGCCGGACAGACTCTTGAGCTCTCTAAAAAGCCAAAATAAAAGGGCTTACCATATCCTGTCTTCTTTCTCAGCTTGTCTCAGCTTTTCAGTGATCTTCATCGCAAAGAGTCGTGGTGGGAGTCAGAAGCAAAGTTTACGTTTTATTCAGCAAGAAAAAAAAAATCGAACGAGTCGATCGGACGAATCGGACCCTTTGTCTGTTTCGACCAATTATACAACTCGACCGCTCAAGATATCAGCCGGTCATTCTTAAATCATCCAATGTTATTCAGGCTACATGTCCAGCTACAATAGAAGGATAGGAGAAAATGTGAAATAAACGTGCGCAATGATTGATGGCTCGGGGCAATAAGCTTTACTAGCTGGTAGAACCATGGAGCAAGAGACGAATTAGCTGGTATCATAAGCAGATTAGGAAATCTGGGGTATGGTATATATGAATTGGTGAGATGATCCTTCATGTACAGCCCTACTTCGCTTTACTTGAACTAGAGCAGCCCATGCGCGCCAGAGGTGAGTTACAAGATAAAGCCGGCGTAGAGGAAACAGAAAACATACAGATTCTCGACGTATTGGTGTAGAGTGGCATTCGATGTAGCTAGGGTTTCGGTCTCTGTAGTGACCTTCTGTATTTTGTCCATCATGGCCTTGAGTCCTTCCTGCAAGGTGCTGATTTCGCTGTTAACATCAAGAGGCCCTGTCATTAGAGAAAACCTCTCATAATAAAAATTCTGAATGGGCTCACCTTATCAACTGCTCCTTCTTGATGGCGTCCTGGATGATGTCGCCGTCGTTCTTCTGGAGTGGTGCTCCCCAAGCTCCAGAATCCAGATCATCATCTCTGAAAGGAGTACCTGAATTTCAGCAATTAGACTCGAAGGGTCAATGCCAAGTAAGGAATGCTCACTCTGCGAAAGGGTTCGTAGTCGACATCTACATGGTGCGGAAGGTGAAGAACATAGCTCAGCATCGACCCTTTCAAAAGCCACATAACTGACCACGCACCACTGTATCTTACACTCGAGCAGGTGAGATATGGTGATGAAGCTGCTTATCGAGCAGTTTATGATTTTGGCTTGACGGTTAGGTGAACGAGCGAACCAGCTACGCCTTGAGAGCCGAACCGCAATCTGGTCAAATACCACTTAAACAGGAAAGTTTGGATACAGCAAAGCTCTTTCTAAAGTTGGCTACCTCGTCTGTACATCGATATAGACACTACGAGGCTGAGGCTACTCACCCTTTATTGGCCTCCACTAACTCGAGAATCCTGAGAAACCGAACCTCTTCGTTCATCCGGTCCAACAGCTTCACCATTGCATCCAAGGCTTTGCGTGAAGCATCTGATGGGTTCACCTGCTCCCTCAGTATCTTCTCTTCGCGAAGAAAATGCGGTGTCATCCATCGAAGAGCCTTCAGCAGTCCTGAAGCGAGCTGCAGTGTACCCAAACATTAACAAAGGGAAGCAAACATTTAGCAAATCAGCCAGGAAACGTAAGAGTCTTGGACAACTGGGTTCAATCGAGTATCTCGTGAGCACGATACAGCTTCTCTGTGACAATGAAATCTAGTCTACCAGGGGCCGTGTCACACTGACTGTTGTTTCAAAATGTGCCCCCACCCTCACACAAATCTTTCCCAGCAACACCACTACACTAAGTTTGGACTTGGAGCAGAAGAAAGGTAAAACGATTTTTTTACTTTCCACTTGTCTTCCCTGAGTGACTCGTGCAGTAACCCATCTTTCACAGTTCGAGCAAAGTTCAAGGACTCACGCGAGCCATTGGACCAGCTACCAACCAGAGTCCTCCTGCGAAAACTCCCCATTCGTTACCTCCAGTATCAATAGCACCAGTCCCAAGGTTGAATCTACCTAGGGAGCTGCCGCCGACGCCCATTCGACCAGGTGGAAACCAAATTCCAGCTCGTGTCTCCCATGCGCGCTCATCATCCAGCGTCCCAGAGCTTTTACGCCCTGAAGTTGTGAAAGAACTGTCTACTTTAGATAAGTTCTGGGGCACTCGACCGCCGTCGTCCTTAAAGACTGGCGAAGGAGATTCATCACACGCCGATATCTTGGTGCTACTCAAATTGACCATCTCAACAATTCGCTTGGTTGGGAAATACGCCGTTGCTTTGCCTGAAGACGCACTCCCATCACAAGCATCGCTTGCCACTTCCGGCCCTTTATCACCACCTTCCTCTGACACCCTCGCGCCTCCACGACTTGTTGTCAAGAAAACAAGTTTCGGAAATCTTCGAGGCCCCCAATCTATTCCATTTTCCACTCCATCCCGGCCAGCACCTGCTAACAGAGCTGTCTCATCGCCAGCCTTTCCATCTTCTATCAGAAAATCCAGTCTCAACACCCATCCATTAGACAATATAAACACCAGTACCCTCGCTGGCGTTGACCCTCTCGCTGAAGTCCGTAAAGCGGCACTGGATCTCCTAGCCACCTTGAGACTGATAGAGGAGAAGTACCGGCTACCAAGTCTCAGCTTGGAGGCCGGCAACTTACCACCATCAGCGGTAGAATCTCCTACTGGTGAGCCCTCCAGATCGGCAACTCCATTGTCAGGTCTCTTCAGTGGAGACGATGCTGCAGCTCATCAGTCAAGTCCACCAACTTCACATTACGGGAACTCTAGCGACGAGTATGACAGCGACGAAGACTCTGGCTTCCATCTCGAAGACCAACCGGAGAAGAAAGTCCCGTGGGAGGAGAGATTGGGCGCTACTGGGTTCCAGTATGAGAGAGACGTTGACATTATTAGTCAGTTGGCAGATGAGAGGAACGTCGTTGGGAAATACTTGGAAGTTGTCGAGAGGTGTTTATTTGGATTTAGGAACGAGGATTTGACGAGGAGCTGGGAAGATGAAGGAAGATATATTGCCGACATAGGAGTGCTTCCTAGCTCTGAATCCCTAGAAGCAGATGTTTTTTTGGCTAAGCCTCGAATGAAGGCATCCGGTATGTGGTTGGAGAAAGATGCGCCTTTCGCAGGTGGGTCCTTTTTTTTTTTTAGTTTTTTGAGTAGGTATTTTTCTGACAGCTGTCCCACTTTAGACCGCGTTCACTCTCTCCTCACTGCTTATCTCCCAGTAGATCTCATCAAGCTCCTTCCGTCTACGGTGACAGACGAGAGTCTGCTGTTTTGTCTGAGCGAAGGGTCGCTTCTTTGCACATTGTACGTTTTTAAGTTCACAGCTGCACACCTTCTTTGCTCTGATTATCATATGGATGTTTGTTTGTTGCAACTCAAATTCAGGTATAACTCAGTCGTCAAGAAGTCTCGCCGCCCTTGGGGATACATTCCTGAAAGCGACATTCACTACGAAACCGCGCTGGCATTAGAAGAAATGGCAACCAGCAACACATCCGGATCAGTCACGGGATTTTTCTCAACGCAATCTGAAAATCCGAGGACGGAAAAGAGAGATTGGACGTTTCGAAGAGCTGACAATCTGAAAATGTTCGGAGGTGCCTTGGCCTCAAAACGTTATTTAGTCCCAATCACCTTCACCTCATCTTCAACCAAACAAACAATAGTCCACAGTAACAAAGCTTCGTATGATCCAATGATTGTTGCAAAAAGAGGGGACGGTTATCAGGAGATGTTGGCGAATCTCCTGACAGCGTGGTTCAACAAAATCCTTGATGAGGAAGAGATGGCCGAGGACGAGAAGCCCCGGGCTTATAATCATTGATGTTCATTTCTTTCTATCTTTGTTTATCTTGAGGATCTGTCATCATACATTATTTCATGGGTATTATTGCTTTTTTACTGTTGCCGCTAAGGCGCTTTACCAGCCAAATTGCGTCGCGCTTGATGTTCTTCTCGCTCAGCTTTCAGACGCTCTATACCTTCATCTTATTTTCTCTATTGGGCATCCTACTTCATCTCATACCATATTCCGGTTCATGTCATCACTTTCCCCATTCGTCTGTGCGTTGTAGCCCGGGCCGCCGTGCGAAAGCGAACATCTCTTTGACTCACGTTACCTGGTCGTGATACGCTAATAATTTTTGGTGACGTACTTTCGTCGGTATGATGAGTTGTAAAGGAAGCTAGTGATGATTTGGTCGTTCATTAGGACGAGAGCCCTGATGGGGAAGCCATATTGCTGCCGGTGGGGCGTGGTTTAAAACAAAACTTGATCCCCGATGATTTAGCCAGCCATTTTCTTCCTTCAAGGCATTCCATCAACATGTTGGCTTCAAGTTTGCTCGCGTTTTTCCTTGTTTCTGTTCCTGTTCTGGCAGCGACATCCATTAAAATCAACACCAGTGGTGGAAATGGCGAGTCGTGCTGTCTCCTTTCGGTTTAGTTACAAAATGGCTGGTTCTCAATCTACTTCTACTACAGCTTCTAGTCCCACTCTGTATGGTTACATGTTTGAAGTGAGTGTAATCTGTACTGCCCCCATTTGGAGATGCTAACTTCAAGCGGGCGCTTCACCTTGTTTTGATCTTTGCCAGGACATCAATAGTAGGTATGATTTTACTGTCATTGTCACCACCGAGTATTTACCGCCTTTTTCTCTCTGATCTAAGACTCTGGAGATGGTGGTCTTTATGCTGAACTCCTCCAAAACCGAGCGCTGCAAAAGGTCGATGTGTCGAACCAAACTGCTGCTCTCTTTGCTTGGGAAGCAGTCGGAAATGCAATCATCTCAGCAGTCAACGATACTGCTCCTGTTAGTAGCGCTCTTCCAAACTCTTTGAAAATTGTATCTGGTGGTGCAAAAGGAGGTGTTGCCAACACTGGATACTGGGGTGAGTAACTTACCCCCCTATCTCTTTTCGCTTCGCCCATTTAACGATCCATTTATTTACCTAGGTATCAAGATCCTTTCTTCTTGGAGTTATAATGTTACCTTTTGGGCTAAGTCGGCAACCAATTCGTCCACATCACTCAACGTCTCACTGGTCTCCAACACCACGGGCTCGATATTCGCCTCTAAATCTGTCAAGGTCTCATCTACTACCTGGAAAGAGTATACCTTCAAACTGAAACCAGACACAGATGCACTTGATTTGCAGAACACGTTCCAGATCACCTTTGATGGCCAAGCAGGGGAGACTTTGTATCTCTCTGCATTAAGTCTGTTCCCACCAACTTTCAAGGGCAGAGTAAGTCCAATTGATGTTTGAATATATTCTGGTCACTATTGCTTTGCTAAGCTGCCTTCTGAGCCGTGTTCGCTCCTGTCCAGGCAAACGGAATGCGCATCGACATCGCAGATACCATCTACGCTACCAAGCCGTCTTTCTTCAGATTCCCTGGGGGCAACAATCTCGAGGGTCAATCATTTGTATGTAATCTGAAGCTTTCACATCTCTTAACTGTGGTTCGTCGTGAATTGAGCTCGTCTCTCCCACACCCCAGGACACTCGATGGAAGTGGAATGAAACGCTGGGACCGCTCCTCGATCGCCCGGGCCGAATGGGCGACTGGTCGTACATCAACACCGACGGCCTAGGACTGATGGAATATCTGCACTGGCTGGACGACCTCGAGGTAATGGGTATCATGGCCGTCTGGTCGGGCTACTCGCTTGACGGGCTCAGCGTACCAGAGGACGCGATGGGGCCGTACGTCCAGGAGGCGCTCGATCAGATCGAGTTTGTCATTGGAGATGCGGGCAACTCTTCGCTTGCGCAGTGGAGAGCTGAACTAGGCCATCCGGAGCCGTGGAACATCACGTACATAGAGATTGGGAACGAAGGTGCTCTTTTTCCATTCTTTTGTTCCCTTTGTTACTTCTCGCTCTGGTCCTTCAAGCTGACTAGGACCTCTCTTCTCTCCAAGATTTCTTTGCTAACGCGACTTACGTCTACCGCTGGAAACTCCTCACCACCGCGATTGCAGAAAAGTATCCCCACCTGAAGCTGCTTTCGACAGATTTGAACGGGGACGATGGAGAGCAGAACTTGGTGCCTGCCCCGCAGTATTCGGATAGACATCACTATGATGTACCTGGCTATTTCATCGGTAAGCCTGCTTTTCTGTCCTCCTTTGACGCCTCGTCGACGCTCGCAAGAAGTTCTCATACCCTGTTTCGTTTTGTTTTGTGGTGGGCTCGAGTAGAGCAATTTAATCAGTATGATAATGCACCTCGACCGCCTCTCGGCCCGCAGATCTTCGAAGGCGAGTACGCCGTCATTGTCAGTGTTGCCAATTCCTCACCAATGTTTCTCTCCCATGATCAACGCTCACTAACTGTTCCATGTCATCAGAACAACCTTTCGTACCCGAACTACAACCTCTGGAATTCTTCTGAGGGAAGACTTAATTACAGCGATGCCCAAGCTGCCGTCGTTCGTCCCGCTTTTTGTTTCTTCCTTGCGCGTTCCCACCAAACTTGAACATCTATCTTATTCTGCACGCAGAGCGAGGCTGTATTCATGATCGGACTCGAGCGAAACTCCGACCTCGTGTTCTCTGCAGCATACGCGCCCATGCTGCAGAACATCAACCGGAACCAATGGACGCCTAATCTGATCCTCTTCGACGCAGGTACTGTGTACCCGTCCGCGTCGTACGAGGTGCAGAAGGTGTTTTCTGTGAACAGAGGGGATTGGATCTTGCCGATGAACGTGTCGGGGGATGAGGCATTCACGACACTGTTTGCGGTTGCATCGTATGCCGTCAATGAAGACATTGTCTACTTGAAGGTACGCTATAGCGTTCCTGTATTCTTCAGAGTGTGTGGCTGACCTCGCCTCCTTCGAAAAATCTAGATGTCTAACCCCTCTGGCAACGCGACAGAGGTCTCCGTCTCAATCCCCTCCATCAACATCTCCCACGCACATGTGACCGTTCTGACCTCGCCAAACTACTGGGACAACAACCAGCCAGGTATCACCCCTACCTTTGTTCCCAAGACTAATAAGCTGTACACAGGAGAGAAAGGGTTCAGTTATACGATCCCTGCATGGGCTGTTGTCGTCGTCAAGGTGTGGATTGAGCGGCTGTGATGGCAGAGTTGCGTCGCAGCCTGATTGGTACTGATTGTACATAATTTTTATACGATGTTTTGAAACGAGATTCTTCGTTTCTGTTTGCGAGGAAACAAAAAACATTGGAAAAATACCTGATAAAATCGTCGGTCGGCCTTCTCCTCTTCGTTTTTTGTCGTTCGTCAGACACGACAGTCAATCACACATTTTCCGACATCAGATATACAGGAAGGGATAGATTTGAATAGAGAAGCATCGGCTGCCTTTCCCATCGTGAGTACATCCCTTTGTCTCAATCAGGGGGAATAAAGAAGGCTTATCTGTTCTGCATTGTGAACGGCGATATGGTCATATCACTCCCTGTCTAAAAGGTCTGCAAGTTCGAGATGGGTGATTACTCGTCAACTGAGAAAATCCTCAGTGTCAACACACGAAGGGGCATCGTCCTCTTCTTCTCGAGTCAGTCCCGTCGTATTGTATTGCTTTCACATCCGAGTGGTCTCTCATCAGCGAAGCCCCTCCTCTAGTTGCTGCCGCTCTCGCGTCCGGAACTTCCTACGTCTTTGGTGCTTATGCCCCTCAACTAGCGAAGAAGCTGGGTCTCAGTGCCTCTCAGATCAACCTCATTGGAACGTCGGGTATGTTCTTTCTAGCGTGCGCTTCGTCGGTCCCCCTTGGCACTGTAGCTCACTGCTCTTCCTCCTTTGCTTCAGGCAACTTTGGAGTGTACATTTCTGGTCCTTTATGGGGTCTAGTAACAGACAAATACGGTCAGTGGGGCCTCAAAAAAGGGCGTGTGATCTGAAATCCATGCTCAAAACCTCCGTCTCTGTTTTCTCGTTGTCCCAACCTAGGCCCCAAAATCCCACTTGCCTCCGCCTCCGTCCTCCTCCTTGGCGGCTACCTAGGACAACGAGCCTTCTACACGGGATTCTTACCATGGCACGGCCAAACGCTGGACATGCTTGTCATTTGCCTCTGCACGGGCTCCGCAGGCTTCGGCTCGTCCGCTGGTCTCGCTGCCTCTGTCAATTCCGTCGCCAAGTCGTTCCCTGACACGACCAAGGGTACGGCTGTCAGCTTGACCCTTGCTGGGTTTGGCCTCAGTGCTTTGTGAGTGAGGCCCCGATGGGAAGTCGAGGCGGAGCTCTTCCAACTAGGGTGAGAAGTTCGTTTGACTGAACTTTATCGTCTACCTTTGTGGTTCACAGCATGTTCTCCACCATTGCACACACCTTCGTTCCAGGAGATACCTCCTCTCTCTTAGTAAGTCCTTTTCCAATACTACCACCATCCGCCCCCTTACACTTTACCGCTCGATGGCAGCAACACAACCTTCCTTCCTTTTTCCTGACTGACCCCTACCTCTGCCGCTGCTTTTAAACCTAAAGACCATCCTCGCAATTGGCTGCTTCCTTCCTATGTTCATTGGCTTCTTCATCATCCGTCCCGTCCTCCTACCTGAGAACTTAGAAAACAACCGCGAGAGCGGCTGGGTGCGCCTGCCTACGCACACCGCTGAGGAGAATGGATACGGACCTGTTCCCGGTACAGGGGACGCATCGCCTGAGCCCGTTGGCGTGAGGATCACGCCGTCGACTCCGGCAGAGGAGGAGTACCAGGACTACCCTGCGTCAGGCTCGTCGTCGGCGCCGCCGTTGGTTAGAGCAAGGTCCAAGTCGCATATGGCCGACGAGACCACGGAGAATAATGCTGCATTGAACAAGAAGTCGGCTGTCATCAAGATGTCACCAGCTGAGTCGTTCAGGACGCTGCCTCCCGTTGATGGAGACGACAGTGAGCGGCTGCTGGGTGGAGAGTCGCTTGATAAGGTGTTGAGTCGAAGGTGAGTTATCTCCTCGCATATAGTTGCTACGTTTCATAACATAATTTTGGGAGTAAAGTGCCTTCCTAAAGAACCGATGACACTGACGCTACTTTTCTTACATGTTGTGATAGTTCCGCCGTGTCTTTACCAGCCGAAATGGTCAACATTTCCGGCTGGGCGTTGTTCAAGGAGCTGGATTTCTGGATCATTGCAGCCATCGTATCATGCTGTAAGTAAAGAAAATTATATCTCCAAAAGATACTTTCAAAAGATACGCTTCGCGACATGTAAAGCTGATGCCCTCTTCTCTGGTGAACCTCAGTAAGTGGAACTGGTCTGATGTGGATCAACAACTGTGGTCTCGCTACCCTTGCCCTCTTCTCGAAAGGCAATCCAGACTACGACCCTGCCGCTGTGGCCGCGCTCCAAGCGACCCAGGTGTCAATCATATCCATCTTCAATTGTGCAGGCCGAATTATCATCGGCGTCGCCTCGGACGTGTTCAAGCACAAGTACTCCATTAGAAGGATCTGGTTCATGTGCCTTGTCTCCGCGTCGTTCATCGTCTCCCAACTCGTCGCCCTCTCCGTCACTTCCGTTAGCTCTCTCTGGCTAGTGTCGTCGTTGCTCGGCATCTCGTACGGCGGTCTGTTTGGACTCGCACCGGTAGTTGTCCTCGAGTGGTTCGGCATGTCATCGTTCTCGATGAACTGGGGCTTGGTATCCGTCTCGCCCATCGTTGGCGGTAACGTTGCCAACATCCTTTTTGGAAAGATTTACGACTCACATACGGTCGGCAACATACCAATACCGGCTAATTCCACAATGAAAGTTAACACCACAGGTTCATTTGTTCCTAGGGGTGTAACGGTGAGAATCCCGGCGGCTGCTTTCACGGAGCTTGTTTCAAGAGGGGGGCCGATCGCTACACCAGGCGATAAATCGCACGAGTGCTATCTTGGCCAAGTGAGTCACGCAGTACCTCTTGATCTCCTTCTGGCATTATTTAGCTGATCACTTTACTGCCTGTTTCAGGAATGCTACGTGAGCTCGTTCCACATCACGCTTTTTGCGTGCTGTCTGGCGCTTGTGCTATCAATATTTGCTGGCTGGAGAAGGGAAAGACAGAGTAAAGAGAAACGGAGAAAGGCTAGAGCTGCAGCATGGGCCGAATCCGATGAATAAATCTGCTCTGAAGATGGTGGATTCCTTCTTGTCGTTAGATACAATGCATTGTATTCTTCTTGGCCATATTCGGACATAGACGCTTATCTTTCAGAAGAAATCTCATCACGTTTCGCAACCTGTTCCTCATCGCCTCAGCTGATGCCTTTTTCAGCAGGAAGGTGCCCGTCACATCCGAGGTAAACAAGATCTATAAGAGGTCGTCGGTCTGTGCACTAGTAATCACTCTTCCTTCTACTTCTCAAACTCCCAAAGTCCGATATCCACTCATCGTATCGCCTTCCCAACGGGTTGGATCCTAAGATGGCCGTCCATGGCGCAGGAGGTTCTCCTTCTTGAATCACACCGTGGATCTGTTCCATCCGGTCGATGTACGTCATGCTGAAAGAAGACGAGGAGTCTAATGCTGTTGAGAAGATCGATGCTGCATATTGATCAAGCGGTAGCGCGTTAGCTGGGTAAGAGGATGGAGTTAGTTCAGCCGGCAGCGACACGAGAGACAGTCGAGTCGTCTTACCGTGATGCCCGAAACAACCAGCGAGTTCTTCTCCAATTGTATCTACACCCAAGAATGTGAATGCTGCGAGGCATTCGATGATGATCGCCCATCGACCGAGTGAAGGTGCCAGTTGGAGCGGAATAGCGATCAACACTAACGCCAACATCTGATGAAGGTGGATCGACAGCGCGAGTGGTATAGGAGCTGAATCGACGGCGAAAAAAATAAATCAGTCCAGAATTAAAATTGTCAGAAATGAGGGAATATGCGCACTGTCGTTGATCTTCTCGCAAGCTCCCAACACATCCGTCAACGAGCTAATGTTCCCATACATTCTCTCCGCTTTCGCCTCATCGATACCACTACCACTGACCTCTCCCAGCTTCTTGAAGTTGTCAATGTACGACTCCATCAGCCTCAGCAGCGATAGCGGCAAGTTCGGTGGGGAAGGTGATGAGGATATGGACGGTGTCAGGCCGCCGTTAGTGAGTGTTCCTCGGCGAGACATGGACGACTGGGGAGCCGGAGGTAATGTTGCAAACGGGATATCGTTCAATTGAATTTCTTGTTTGACAGCTTCTGCTGTCGAAGGACCTAGCACGCCAGTGATGCCAACGGGAACCTTCTCCGATAGGCCCAAGAACCCAACTGGAGACGAGAGCAGGTCCGGAAGGTGGCCCGATGTATTTGTATCTGGGTTTGGGGAAGGCGGGAGGAGCTCAAAGATGGAACTGGATGAGTCGACTTTGGGGAAAGTCTTGATCTTAGGAGGGCCGGCTTGCCATCTGACAGAAGTAGTCGTGCGTCGGAGGGATTGAACGTCTGGAAATTGAAAGAGGTAAGATAGATGCGTGGAGATATGATGGAGAAAAGACTCACAAGGCTTTGGCAGCAGACCATCTAGATCGATCTGAGACGTCCCAAATTCTCCCCTCAAGTGATGCCTGGAGGAACGATACAAAGCTCATCAGCATTCAGAAGAAGATAGAAAGGAGAAGAAGGTTTCCATTTACTTCAAAGCATATGGGAAAGCAACGATAAGTCCAGTAAATTCGTCGACTTTGTCTCTGAGCTCAGGGTCATATCTTTCCCCCCGGGCAGGTGTGCAAGGGTAAGCCACAGAAAACTTCAAAACCGCAAAGTAGAAGACAGCATCAGCAACGAATTTACGGTGCACGATGATGAGCAGAATGAATTCGACCCACCGTCCTCAAGAGTGCTCGCGAGGCCGAAGAGAGCTGACTCCATTGTTCTCTACCTGCATTCCACCTAGCAGTGGAGCTTTCAGACCTGAATGAGACCATCAAACCAACGACTAGCAGTGCCAACGGGTACAGTAGCAAATTGGGAGGGCAACAAAGAAGTATGTGTCAGTACATACGCCATTCGAACGAACCAAGTAAACAACAGAGAGACAAGATACTCACCCATGCTCAACACACCAACCATAGCAGCCCCCAGCGACTCAAACCTTTTCAAGTCGACCCAGCCAGTCTCGATGAGCAGGACGACGGCTGAGGCGTACATGCCATAGAGGACAATCCTCGGCAGCGTTTCAGGAATGGAGGAGTAAGGGATGTTGAGTGATAAGGGGAGCGTTATTTGGAATGGGGAGGTCATTGTTCTGGTTTGGAAAGGCGGCGTGATGAAGGAAAAGGGAGAGAGCGTTGATGATGAGCCTCGTCTGAGCGATCCGTAGGTGAGCAGAGTTCAGTAAGCTGACAGGTGCGGCAGTTCAAGTGAACGAAAAAGATGTGAGACCTAGATATTTGACACCGACGAGGCAGCGCAAAGTGATGTGAAGAAGCATGCATTCTCAGTATTCCGGATTAAAAGGCAAACGAGTTCCCCCAAAGGACAAACTTACCAAAGAATTAGTAGAGGGCACAAAAGATTCCAGCTAGATATGCCAATTGATCCAATGGGATGCCTTCTTTACCGTATTATCAGGGCTTTGAGATAAACTGGCCGTCTCAGGGCAGCCCACAAAGTCGTTCGGTTTGCTATCGCACAAAAACAGCTGACAGTTCAGCTCTTTGGAGCCTGAATTCGAAAACAGTCAGCTGGTTTACTTATAACTGACGATATACAGGTACAATTTGGGAGAAATCTCACCCAAAGTGAAATCTTGAGTGGGTCGCTGTTGAGAAGCAGGAAGGACCGGGTTCGCACTGGCCTTTCGAACTATCAACAGCAAACCAGAATTCTTCTCAAAAATGGCAAAGAAGAAGGATGCAGCCTCAAAAGGAGGGAAATTCGTCCCCCCAGCATCTTCAATCCAGAACAGAGAGGCCCTGCAACGGTTCAACTTCATGACCCAAGCTTCGATTTATCTCGCCCAAGCTCAACAAGCTGCTTCTGCATCTACCTCAACCTCAACATCAACCTCGATGGACACAACTAATAGTAAGAAACGAGCCAGAGGGAAGGGAATCGAGAGAAAGAGGAGGACAGCGCTGAATAGGGTTCAGGAAAAGGAAGGGGGGACCCTTGGAAATCTTTCGAGGGGTCTCGTACACACTATCAGAGAGATCTCAGTCCATAACAAAGTGCAGATGTGAGTGTTCTTTCTCATCCTCCCCACAGTCTGCCTCGTTGGCTGACGGGAGGTTCGATTCGTTACACAGCGATGCTTCTTTGAAACGAAGTATCTGTGAAGGCTGCTCGACGATTCTCATACCTGGATTGAACTCCCATATCAGGGTCAAGGGTAAGCCCTGCTCATTTCACTGTCTTCTCTGACATATCGTCTCATGAATTCTATTATCTGGAAAGCATCGCAAGCGCACTTGCACACCGTCCTTCAAGCTTGCTCAACTTGCTCACACATTGCATCGCTCCCCCGACCGCCGTTATCTGAGCCACACGTCGTTAACGCTAATGCTTCAGGAACAGCTCCTGTAGATGTACCTACTGCTGGTTCGGGTGCTGGGATTTCGAGGTTTGAGAGGAGAATGCGCAAAGCTCAGAAGAAGCTGCCGTTGTTTGAACGTGAGGACGCTGGGCATTTGATATATGTCGGGGATAATTTGGAGGATAATAAGACTCTGGACCAGACGCAGAGATGTGAAGAAGGTAGAAGTTGACCAGTGGTCAGAGGTTGTTTATTTATCGTTGTATCACACCTACACATGTTGTTGCTCTCTTTTCCTTCATGACACCCTAAGCAAGCTTACCTGCATTCGTAACATCGTCTTTCTGCTGGTTGTTTCTATGTTCCTACTGTAATTAACCCTCAAATCCACACAAAATTTATGGCGATAAGATAAAGGCAGAAACTTTTTTTGGGGGTAAATGTCCCCCCCAGCTACCACTCCAACGAAACTCGGAGACACACACGCTAGGTTGCAGCTATGGGTAAATCAGCTAAGTTCAAGAAAAGAGTCGTATGTAAAATTATCTATACCAGCTCTCTCCTGTCGATTAGAGCTCATTAAAAGCAATTCGCTCCTTCATTGCCACTTTCACTTAGCCCAAGAAGGACTCCAAGACCCGCTCAGCAACAGAAACCGAGCGTGGACTGATTGGAGAAGCTGAGAAAAAGAGGAGGAAGCTGAGGAAGGAGAAGAATACGGAGAAAGGGACACAGGCTGACGGAGAGGTCAGCTAATACTTGTTTCTTTTGAGATGAAAGAAAGTCTTGATGTATTGCTATCATTTGTCATCATATGGATACCTGAGAGATATCGGTTGGAGTTGTAGCTCTCTCATAGCATCGGCGAAAGTAGTTCGGAGCGACATCACCAATCATTCTCGCTCAGCAAACCCCCCTTCCCCACCAAGTTCTCCAGCACTATTTGGTCGTTAGGCTTTTTCATATATCAATTTCAAGGTGCCAAAAGATAGATCGGAGAAGGCGACTAGCGAGATTGCGCTCATCAGCAGAGCATGGTGTGTCTTTCAACCTGGAGACCTTTCGATCACACCTGTCCTAATGGCATGGACAGTCATACAAGAATCGAATAAAGAAGCCATTCTGTATTATGATGCGCTCTAGCAAAAAGTCTAGGCAAAAGACTTTTATTTCCCAGTCCGGCAACTGTCGTAACGAGCTTCCACGCCGCGAGGTCGTCCCACTTGGCTGGTCTTTCTCACCCACGACCGCATCATCCCCAGACACACCATGCTTTTCTCATCCCAGTTTATCGCTATAGCATCAACCTTGCTGCTTGGAGCATCCCAGCAGGCAACGGCTGCACCGCTCTCGACCCCTCTGTCTCCTCCAGCGAGACTTGGTTCCCCAGTTGGACCTGCACCGGTCCATGCCCTTTCTAACGAAGCTGAGGGCATCGAGGATTCTTACAGTGAGTGCCTTATATCTACTGCCAATTCAATGGATGTGTTGGTCTTGTTGGATGGGGTGGGTTGGGTGGACTGCATCAGATGAGCTGTATATATCTCTTATCGTCGAGGGAGACAACAAGGTTATCATTCCCCTTCGACAACTGGAGACAGCTCCATGGGTATTGAACTGATTACTGTAGTATCAGTATAAGTATCGGCCCAGTTGGCAGATGAGTCGTGTGCTGTTCCACCAGAAGGCATCTTACCATTATCGGTCCCATGCCGAATGCTTGAAGTCGTGCGCTAACCTTGACTTTTCTTCTCTTTTCTCTTTCGCAGTCGTTGTTCTCAAGGATGACATCCACCCAACTGCATTTGATGCTCATGTTGAACTCGTTCAAACCCAGCACTCCCTTGACGTTAGTCTTCCCGATTCACTTGCTTCGTGTTAATTCTATTGCCACATTTGACGACTGACCTGACTCAACGATGCCGTTCCGTGCCCATATATCCACTAGTTTTCTCCTCCAGTTACCGCTTCTGGTCACTCTGGCTTGAAGAACATCTACCAGTCGCATACCATGAAAGGTTACGCTGGAACCTTCTCCTCTGACGTGATCGATGCGATCCGATCTCAACCAGAGGTTGCTTACGTCGAGCGAGACCAGGTTGTCCGAGTCAACGAAGTCGAAATCGGTGCTCCATGGTAAGTGTCTTCATCGTTCATTCAAATAAAATAGTGCTTTAAGGTTGCACCGCCCGGGCGCCCCCGTGAATGCATTGATTCCGCTACTGACCACCTGGCTCCTTCCCCTGTGTTTCGGACTATACCTGTTTTACACAACAGGGGTCTTGCTAGAATCTCTCACAGAAACGAATTGAAACTCTCGACTTTCAACAGATACGAGTACGATTCTACTGCGGGTGAAGGTGTTGACGTCTACGTCATTGATACTGGTAGGGTTGTTGTCCTTTCTCTTTGGCCGAGTCAGTCCGCCTGATAGATCTCTTTGAATTGCTGCAGGTATCAATATCGACCACGTCGAGCTCGAAGGCCGTGCTTCTTGGGGGAAAACCATTCCAAAGAACGACGTTGACAAGGATGGAAACGGTCACGGTGAGTGACTTGATGATGGTCAACACCTTCTGGCCTACCTCCATCTAAAATATTCTCTTTTTCATAGGTTCTCACTGTGCTGGTACCATCGCTTCTAGAAAGTATGGTGTTGCTAAGGCTGCTCACGTTATCGCTGTCAAGGTTTTGGGATCCAACGGATCTGGTTCCATGGTGAGCAGAGAGAACACTTCTTAATTCTTCTGAAGATTGCTAATCGCAATATATTTTTGCAGTCTGATGTTATTGATGGTGTCATCTTTGCTGCCGAAGCGGCTTTGGCCAAGAAGAAGGCCGCTCTTGCAGCCGGTGACAAATCCCATAAGGGATCCGTTGCTTCCATGTCTCTTGGTGGTGGAAGTTCTCCAACTTTGGACAAGGCCGTCAACGCAGCTGTCGACAGCGGTCTGCACTTTGCTGTCGCCGCTGGCAACGACAATGCCGATGCTTGTAACTACTCGCCGGCCGCTGCTGAGAAGGCTATCTCTGTCGGGGCTTCCACTTTGTCTGATGAGAGAGCCTACTTCTCGAACCACGGTTAGTATCAATATGTCTGCTTAGTCATTTATCGAGCGACCACTGACTAATTTCTCTGGCGTTTCACAGGCAAGTGTGTGGACATCTTCGCTCCAGGATTAAACATCCTGTCCATTTGGAACACTAACAACGTCTCCACCAACACTATCTCTGGTACTTCTATGGCCTGCCCACACATTGCTGGTGAGTAGAGAGCGCTGCGTTCCTTAGTCTGTCAACTTACATTTTGTCGTTTCTAGGTCTCCTCGGATACTACATCTCCATCTACGGCACTCCATCCTTCTCACCATCTTTCCTGGTTGAAGATTCTGCTGAATATGCCTCTGCTCTTGCATCTTCTCAGCAATCTACCTTGTCCGTCCTCTACGCTCAAGCTTACTCGCTCCTGCCGAAGGTTGTCGCTTTCACCCTCCCGGCTCCAAAGGCTCTCGTCGCTCCTATCCCATTCCCAGAGTTGACCCCAGCGAAGTTGAAGAAAGCTTTGATTGGTTTGGCTACCAAGAACGTCTTGAATGGTGAACTCCCTGCTGGGACTCCAAACCTCCTCGCTTTCGTGAGTCACTTCCTTCGCCATCCTTTGCATGCATCTCTTGTTCATTTGTGTTCTCCTCCTTGAATAGAACAACTACACCACCAAGGGCTAAACGTGATCAATGCCATCTCGTTGTAAAGTAGTTCCTAGCAACCGAAACCAAAGACTGCAGTCATCAAATACGTCAACCTCAATTTCGTAACACCATCCATTTTTCTTAACCCATCGCCTTGCTTCACCTCGATACCTCCTCTCACTCTCATCATACCGTCATCTTCAATCTACGGGGTTGAAATCTCGATACCCTGGCGTCAAGAGATTCTGGTTGGGCTGGGATGTTGATGGCTTGTTAGAGATGACGATGTTTCTTCTTTATTTCACCATACCTAAATGTTCCTCAACGTATGTATTTATATGTCTCTCTGCATCTTGTTTCTTCATTACTTCATTGGCTCGTTGGTGGAAAGAAAGCATTGGTGGCGAGAGCGTTTAAGGCCCAAGTTCCGGGCGTGCCACTCGTGCTCTGACATGCTCTGACGCCGACTATCGAAAACAAATCAACACCAGAACCCACGGAAATCGGGTGTGATAATCTGTAGAGTTGTGCTGAGGAGGTATTTTAGTGTCTGTGACGTTTTGAGGAGGGAGTGAGCTCGATGTCGGTAGTCAATTCAGCTGAGAACTTCAGCTCGACCATCCACGATTACTTGGATACTCTGTCTGTGACCAACCTTCAGAGTCTCTACTCGTCTCCATCTGGATGCTTGGCTGTTTTTAGGTGTGTCCCTCAACTCGTGTGAAAGTAAATCTTTTCCCAAAGAAACTTATTTCGCGGTCCTGCTTACTTACCCTTTCAAGACTTCTGAGTCCTCTTGGAAGGCAAATCGTCCTTTCTTTACTCTGGATGGAATCATCTATTCGTCAAGAAGACTTGTGGGCCTGGATTAGTCCAGGAGCAAAGCAGTGAGTTTGAACTGGAGCTTCTGGAACTCCTCACATAGTTAATTCCTCGATATGCTTGGTTGTACAGGTTGGCTGAGCCAGTGTTTGACTTACTTGCGAGGAGGAGTATCCTGAAAGAAACTGCTCCACAGAAGAACACTGGAAAAGTCAAGTATGCCATGACTCCTACTTTCAAGGAGAACATGAGGCTAGCTCTCACCGGAGGGTAAGGAAGACACCATTGATCGTTCTCGAAAACCCAGTGGCTCTGACATTTCTTTCGCATCCATCAGAGGAAATCACAAGTCGTTCGGTAACACCAACGATTCGACGGACAAGCACACCAAGACGATCCAGGAGCTGGATGAAATCGCGGTCGGCAAATGGGAGGTATGTGTTCTCGGCTCATATTGACCTCCTTATTTTTAAGCTTGACTACTATATTTCTACAGACTATTCTTCATTTCTTGGTTTCAAAGGGTGGCGAAGTTGACATCTCAACAAACCCACCAAAGGGTTCGGCGCTATACCTCCTCGCACACAGCGGATTAATGAGCGACGAGTAAGCATCTGAACAGTGCCCGTTTCACCTTTTCTTCCAAATTCAAATTGAGTCCCTTCTGTGTTTAATAAGATTCGGTCGTCCGCCTTTGCCCAATGAGATCAACGCAGACCGACTCTCAATCACGAAACGCGGCTTCCAATTCCTGCTAGAAGACGTTCACACTCAGCAGTGGGACCTGATGTTGCATTACCTTCGCCTTGCACCTGTAAGAGTCTGTGCTTATACTAATTTGCGTTGCTGGTGTCTGTCTAATTCAAAAATGAGTTGTAGGAAAGAGGAATGAATTCCATCGAAGCGCTCAGTTTCTTGTTCATGTTAGGGAGTTTAGAGCTAGGCAAAGTTTGTCCTTCCTTTGTCTTTGACGGGTCATCTTCTCAATATCCTTCTCATGTGCCTATCATTTTCTTTTTTCCCATACCAGGATTACTCTGTTGATGGCCTCTCCCCGACCCAGTTGACGATGCTAGACGACTTGAGTGAGACTGGATTTATTTATCGTCGAAAGGTGAGTGGGAATCTTCTTTTGTCTTCATCGCAGAAGAGAGACCTGAGCCTCTTCCTGTGAGTTCCAGAAATCATCCAAACGGTTCTATCCTACCAGGTTGGCGACATCGTTGTCATCTGGAGGAACCCTCAGAAGTGCCGGTGCTGAAACAAAAGAGGCGGTCATGCCAGCAGGAGACAACAAAGGTTTCATCATCATTGAGACGAATTTCAGAGTTTATGCCTATACAGGTGAGTGTGGCTGGCGCCTCTATGTCTACGGGGTCGCGAAAGCTCACCTTCACTGGCACTGTCTTTCAGATAATCTCCTTCAACTTTCAATTTTGAATCTGTTTGTCACTTTCAAAGCTAGGTTTCCCAACTTAGCGATTGGTGAAATAACCCGAGGGAAGATGAGGTTTGCATTGAACCAGGGTATCACAGCAGACCAGATCATTGCCTATCTTGAAGCCCATGCTCATCCACAAATGCATCGGAACGTGAGTGATTCTTCGAATTTATAATTGAGTTCAAGCTGACATCCTCCTCCCTTTTGACAGAATCCACTACTCCCCGTCACTGTTCAAGATCAACTGAGACTTTACGAGAGAGAGCTTCGAAGGATTGATCCACAGGAAGGTCATTTGTACAGTGACTTCGCATCTCAAGATCAGTACTCTCGAGCAGTCGAGTATGCGAAGCAGTTGAATGTGTTGTTGCATCAAGTCCCAAGCAAAAGGATGTTCTTCGTCACGTCCGACGGGCATCTGGCAATTCGAGACTACGTTTCTAGATTGCCTGCGGATGCGATGGGGTATTATGGAGATGCTTAGGAGATAGAGGACGGAATGAGAGTATGTATTGTGATAGAGTCCGCAAAGTATCAACATAAAGTATCAAGGCCGTTGTTGTATGAATACTACTTGTATAACTCTCTCTTGCAACTTGCACAAGTTTCGACACATGAAGAAGGTATCTGTGCTAAATGTGTATAACGAGTTTAACTCTACGCATTAGAAGACGGGCGCGTCTCTTAACCACAACCTAGGCTCTTCCTTTCTCACCCATCGCGCAAGCTTGTTTGCTGCAGAGATAGCGGCTGATTTCGTCATTGTTGGAGAGAGCGATAGGTACATTTCAAAAGGTTGTGTAAACTATAATTTGCGGGACAAAAGGAGTTTTGAGTGACGGGGCCACAACAATAAATCTGGACGACTCACCCATCCCAGGATGCTTTCTTGAGGAGTTTTGATAAAGATGAAAGATAACGGGTCTGCTCCTGAGTACGACCTTGAATGAAGTGCGTCATGTAGAGTTTGATAATGAGTAAAGAGCCTGCAGGGCGATGGAACAACCACAGTTGGTCAGTGAACAACACCAGCAGGACAGACAAATTGAGAATTGTAGATCGAAACATAGCTCACCGTCGCTGGTCATCTATGTCGTCGTAGCCGTTACCCCATCTCGGTCTAGTAACTTGAACGTTTACACAGCTTCTGTAGATGAAATGCTTCAATCCGTCGACCCCGGTGTCTTCAACACCATACCCATCCTTTGAGCTGTCGGCTTCATCAACCAGTCTCTGACCAACTAGAGCGTGTACCAATCTTTTTTCCACTTCGTCTTTCCCTTCCTTCATAATTTCAATTCCAGTTCGATCTGCGCCCACAAAGAGGACGATTAAACCAGAAGACAGGACTGAAATGTAGGCGTGAAGAAAGCCAGAGGACGAGAAGCGAGGGAGACAAATTGGGATGAAGTTGGAAGTATCTGGGTTTAAAAGGGACGAGGATGCTCTGATGGTATTGAGGAGGAGTTGAAGGTCTGTAGGGTGTATTGAATGTTTCCGAGGGCGAAGTAAGTTGATTGGTAAAAGAGTTGGGGAGAGCAGGAGCACATAGAGTAGGTCCTAGGAAGGAATGGAAAGCGCTGTTTCAGCAGGAGATTGAATATGTAAAATTAAATCAGTCTTACTTTTATCTTCATACTGGGAATTAGGGCTTCGCCTGCCTTTTCCCGGAGATCAGCAGGACATCTCATCGGTTCCAAACAATTAGTCAACAACCCAAAATCCCACTGCAGCCTATCCAGCAACGTTTGGAAAATTGAATCAGTTCCTGTTCAGTCAATGTGTCAGTATCTGCTTGTTGAATCATAGTTTTCACGCCAACTGACCTTCTAAGAGTCGACGCAGATCAAAGTTGGTCCTCTTCTCGAAGATCTTCGTCAATTGAGCTCCGGTGAGAATCGATTGAATTTGAAGATGCAAATATTCCAGATGGGTTCGTAGCTTAGGAAATCGAGGCCGTGAGCGTCGGCAGCAAAACAAGACTGCTCAGGACCAACACGTACCACAGATTCAGGCTCGTCCCATCCCTCGCTCACGCATGCAAAATACAGAGGCGGACGTAGAAGAAACACAATTTTTGTTGGTCCGGACGATATGGACCTGATAGATGAAAGGAGAAAGGTCAGGGAGTCGCAGGCTGATTGAACGTGAGAGAACTAGTCCTTGCCTGAGCTTGTCTCCTCCCGTTGTCGGGCCAGATGTGACTTCGTCTGCGAATATAGACACAAGAGCTTGAATGACGCCGACAGTTGTATTCAGCCTGGATTCTTCCTCTTCTGAAGATGTTTGAGTAGAAGGAGGAGTTGCAGGCGAAGTAGTTGAGTACACAGGCTTGCCAGCTGCGCGAGAACAAGGAAAATTTCAGTAGGCTGTTGCGCGTAAATACACAAAGATTCTACTCACCAGAAGTTAAGATGAAGTATTTTCTTGGGAGACGTTTGGATTGCAAAGAAGTTGAAGCAACCAAGGAGGGTGTTGTGGCGCCACTCTCACCTGCGAATGGCGTATTTCAGCACGGTACCGTCGAGAGTCAGCCGTAAAGTATTACTCACAATGAGTATCACCAGAAAAGAAGTTGGAATCAAGTATGGCTCCAAGGCTCGGATTCGATACATTGACCTCTTTCTCCTTACCCTTCCTACTGGCGGTTGTCCCGCTCCTCGACCTTCTACCACCACTCCTGTTAAGTGTTTGACGTAACTTCTCTCTCAAGAACAGATCGGGATCTCCAGCTTCCGTTGAATGGGGAATTGACATTGAGCCTGCCATTGGCAACGAAGACGACATAGTAGCTGTTTCGCTGGATGTCAGTAACGAGCTGGAGGCATCGTCTGCTCCAGTACCCAGCGTGGAGACAGCAATGTTTATAGAGTTCCTTGACGAAGAGCTCGAGGCTTTTAGTGAGGGATCGATTTCGTCGTCATCGGCGTCGCTGTTGGCCAGTGAAATGCCACCACCCTTTCCCTTTCTGATGGATCCTGAATCATTACCAGCATGAGATGTTTTGAATTGAGCTTCTGATAGACCTTTGAGATCATAAGATGAGGACCTTGAGGAAGATACTCCTGACCCTGCTGCTTTATCTGCTTCCACAGAGAGGCGAGGAGGGACCGGTAACGCTGGAGAGACACCGAACGAAAGAGAGGAAGCTGAGGAATTCCTTGATAGTAAGTGATGTGCAGGAGACTTCAGTTTATGATCCAAGGATGGTTTCGTAGGTGTCGAGTTGGTCATCGTTGGGAGGGAGTCGATCACCGCGTAGACTCACCAACTTCTGCCCATATTCTGAATTATGTATCAATTAAGCTAATAGGAAAGGATACATATAACATCTTTTGTCTAATGTACATGAGATGATGTACAGCTTGATAATGGCAAATAATTACGGGTCATCGCAGATTAAGCATTATGTGAATTGGTACAAAACTGGTCGTTGTGCAAGATTCCAACATCGACGAAGGTATCAGTATAACACAAGGGCTTCAAAAATGAAAAATATAGTAGGATGGATACTCACTTCGTCTTACGATTCCAGACAACATCTCCGGCTCCTTCTCGAACGTCCCCATCACCAAAGTCATTGCCGCGCAAGACATGACGACTTCACCAAATGGTACTAATGGTACCAACCTTCTCTTTCTTGCTACGCTCCAGAATGTCTCTAGACCTCTTGGGAGCACGTACATGGCGAGTTCCCCTCTCCTCTTTTTGTCTTCCAACAATAACGCTGCGGCTGTACTGAAGCCCATGAACCAAAAGGTTGGTTTTGAGACGATAGCCTTCTTCATAAACTCAAATGGCAGCATTGGGTAGAGGTTATGCTGCAGACAGATGAGACCTGAGTATTCAAAAAGTATCGTCAGTTGGGCATAGCACACAGCGAGTGTGAATGACAGGCACGTCCGGACTTACTCTGTATGATGCAAACAAATCCACTCAAGAAAGCTCCACTTCGAACAGTTCCTTTCGCACTACGCACCAGCATCTTCGCCGGATCCTTGAGGAAAGCCTTCCGTTTGAAGAGAATCATAGGGATGAAGTGCAGTGCAGAGTAGACTGGGAGCATGAATTGAAACACTTTGATAAATTTGAAGACTTCTTCTACTGTACAAGAGTCTGCAGCTGGATGAAGGACAGCACTAGCAACGATTTAAGAAAGAGAGATCATTGAGCGTCCGCTCCAGTTGATAATAAGAAGCATTAAGGCTCACCACGGGACGTGAGGATTTGGCCATTGACCATGCCTAGCATTTTCTATTAAATCATTAATGATTGTTGTATTTTTGGCAGTGATGCCTCTCCAGCCCAAGACCTGCTTCATTTGATCAATGTTGAACTTTCCGGTCGTTACTAGTTGGTCGTTCAACTGCCGAGTAGGGACTGGTCCATTAAAAGCTGATGTGATCCATGAGTCGTATTCTTTTGGTAATCGTTGTGGTGCAACTGAACAAATCAAAACAAAAATTGTGGGTGGGAACTCTAAATGAATTTGACGGCAACCAAACTAAGCGACGGGGAGTAACTCACATAACCAGCTACTCATGATATTACCAGCACTCAATCCGAAAACAATGAATTCCCCAGCTGGAATCTTCCATTTCCTGAGTTTTGCCTGATGGTTCCACGCAGCTTGGAGACCTCGAACCAACATCTGCTGAGCGATACCCATCCTTCGCTCCTTCTTCTCAGCCAGTATCGCCAACCCAGCAATCGCACCTGAAAGGTACGCATGCCAATCTCTAGTTCCACCAAAATCATCGTATATGGGAGAGGGAGGACCAAACGAAGGGCGTTGAGTGGGATGAGTGATGTAATGGCGAGCCAGCTTCATGAGATAGGTTGCGGGAGGTGAGAGACGCAGTACATGAAGTGACGAGTTGAACAAAAAGGTAAACAGTCCCATCATTATTCCGAATCTGAGCGAGGTTGGACCAAACAGAGCGTGTAAGAGGAGTCTGAGGGATAGCTTTCGAACTTTGATTGTTCGGAAGAGTAATAGCAAGACGCTGATTCCTGCTCTGATTCCTCCAGCGAGAAAGAACGACCCTTCAATAGATGCGAAGTCCAAGTCAGAGATATCTGCATTGATGGCCAGGTGGAAGACGACAGAAATCAAGCGACTACGTTAGAAGGTACTTACGGACGGCTTTTGAGCTGGCCAGCACGAAAATTCTTTCAACATCGCCAGGTTTAAGACGAGGTTGTCCCTCTGGCCTCCATACAATTTTACGAGCTCCATCCAAGAACTCTCTTCGGTGGTCGGGTGTCGTGGATAACAGTAACAAGTTGTCCAAGGACGCGAGAGAGAGGGTTCGTCGAAGCTGGGCAGCAGCTCTGAAACGGGTTATCAAAGGTCAAGCAGAGAAGCTTTGAGGGTCGTTGGTGTGCTACTCACTCTGATAGATTGGGAGTCGATGGCACTGTATGGCCCCGCTCGTTCACCGTTACTCCAATAGCAAGGCCCAACTCGAACGCTTCTTTCTCTCTGATGGACCTTTCGGCTAGTCTCTGCCCTTCGACATCCCCGTTTAGTGTTGTGAATCCAAAGTGCACTCTCGAGCGAGGAGCACCACCCTGTGTCGAGCTCGAACCACTCCGAGAACGCGCTGGGGAAGGTACTGCAGAGTTCGAGCTCGAGTTGGTGGTACTGAGGCACTCGTCTAGTTCCATTGGACCGATGGAATCCAAGGCCTTACGCTGAAGGTAGACTCATAAGATGACTTGAAGATGTGGAAAGCAAGATCTTTTGGGGTAGTATTTCCTTTGCCCCTGCCTCTGCGCGAAGAAGTTCCTTAAATCCGACAGACAGCCACAGGGCTATGTTTATATTTTCTGTGTTGTTGGCTGCTACTTCCTGCGCTGCTTTCAGCATACCACCTCAGGAACAGCAGACGTTTCAGTATCAGCCAGTCGAACAGCTTCGGCGAATAAAAGAGACAACCGGATGGTGTGAACCCGACGCCAGGTCTTGGGCCGGCTGGATCAACACCTCTGAATCTCCTGAATCTGAGAGATGGATTTGGTTCCACTATGTGAGCAACTGGGGAGGTGCTCTGTTCGAGTCGTGCTAACCAAACTTTCTTCAGTTCGAGGCGCGAGTGTCCGCAAAGAAGCATGAGGACGATGTGGTTCTGTTTCTTTCAGGTGGACCAGGTGCTAGCAGTTCAACAGGCCTATTCATAGAGAGTGAGTTAGAGATGGCCAGTCTGAATTAGCCGTAAGGTTGACTGATCAAATCTTAAATTCCATCCAAGACGGTCCCTGTCGATATGTCCCTCCTACCGCAAACACGTCCTCTTACATTACCCCCTCGCCTACAGCTTGGAACCAAGAGTACCCAGTCCTATTCATTGACTCGCCTCTCTCTGTTGGTTGGAGCTATTCGACGCCGGCTTCAACACCGCCTCGAAACACGCCAGAAGCAGCCCAGGATGTGGTTAAGTTTCTGGAGCTTTTTTTCCAAACATCTGAAATTTTTGGGGAAGCCGCCGTTGCAAAGAAGAAGAAAGGGTTACACATCAGTGGAGAAAGTTTCTCGGGAAGATACATACCTGTTTTCGCCTCAGCAATTCAAGACTTCCATGAATCCATTGGAAACCAGGCTGCAACCTACGAATTGAAGTCCATTATACTGGGTAATCCCATGGTGGATCCAATAACCATGTTCGATGGTTACGCAGCTCAGATGGTAAGCTTTCATCGTTAATAGTTTTCTTTCTGTCTAAAAAGTGTTGACCTGTCTTGTAGTGTACCAATAGCTCCGGTGCCGGACCCATCGCACCCAACAGCGTCTGTTCTCGCCTCTACGAGAGTCTGCCGAGATGTAAAGCTCTTCTTATCGAGAGTTGTGCTCCTGGCTCGTTCGATGCAGTCGGATGTGCCACTGCTGATTCCTTGTATGTTTGGTGTTCTCCATATCATTTCGGTTGTTCTTCTCTGACTCCAGCATAATTTTCAATAGCTGTAAGGAGATCACAGTCACTGAGTTCTTCAAGTTGGGAAGAGGCTGGTTTGATGTCTCTGAGTCATGTTCGTACAGGTCGACGTGAGTACTTTGAGATGTCGAACCAACAACAGTTTCTGATTCTTGCTTCGTAGTTGTAAATCCGACTTGTATATGACTGGTTTGGACGACTTCCTCAACTCACCAGAGACTCGATCTGAAATAGGAACCAAGGATTTCCCAGGCAACTTCACCTGGTACAGCGACCCTTTGGAGGAACGCTGGGAGAAGCTCGATGAGTACGGAGACACGCCTGGGTACGTTGGAGGACTGCTAGAACGGGGCATCAGAGTTCTTGTAATGGTTGGAAAGCTGGATTTTGCGTGTAACTGGGTAGGAAATGAGATGATGCTTGACCTGCTAGAGTGGGGTGGTGCACCTGGTTGGATCGCGGCGAGCTTTAGAGACTGGTCTACTTCGGAGGTAGCTTCTGTTGCCGGTGAAGTTAAATCTTCGGGTGCCCTGTCTTTTGTGACGGTGATTGGAGCTGGCCATATGGCGCCAACGGATAAAGTGAGTGTTCACAGGTGTTACAATTGCGATGGTTGGACTTACCTTTGTTCCGTCCGCAGCCTGAAGAGGTTTTGTATCTCCTTCACAAATGGATCAAAGAGAAAGAATTTTAGAGACATATTTGGCCTTTTCCCCCTTATCTATGTCCTGTCTGTTCGTCTGCGGTACAACGGCTGCAAGCTGTTTAATTTCGCTTTGCAGTTGTCGCCCATCACAATTCGGAAGCGCCCAAACCATCCAAGTTCCTCAGATTTCTCCCAAATCAAATCTGAACGTTCTAATGATGATCGAATTGTCCAAGCAAGAAAAAAAAAATCTTGAGGATCCGAAAGTGAGTCGGACGTTCGCTTCGAAGAGTAGGCCGCAACTTGCATTGTGCATCCCAACCAACTGGTCCAGCATCATCAGATTTTTGTTTACCTAATTCTAATCAAGTCCTCATACCTTATAGCATACATACCCTTCCAAACGTTTCAGCGATCCCAGCTCACTTAAAAAACCTAGAAAAAAAAAGCAGCATGTCATCAAGCAACAGAGGCAGAAATGGGGGTAAAAGAAGTAGAGGAGGCTTCTCTGGTCAGCTATCCGGTAGTACACCAGCTTTCACTCCAGGGGGCCAACAAATCACCACTACCACAGCCGCCAACTCAGGAGCTCTGTCGCCGCCTATTGTCGAGCCCCAAGCACAGGTTTCAACGGCTGCTGCTGAAGGCGATACAAGAGAGGATGATAGTGTGATCTGTTTCATCTGTGCTGAGCCTGTGAAGTATTTTAGTATCGGTGTTTGTAATCATGTACGTTCTGGCTGGACCTTCTATTTTCTCGCCCACCTGCGTCGTCTAATTCTTCGCACTAACGCACCTGCTGCTGCTTTACAGAGTACCTGTCACGTTTGTGCTCTTCGACTTAGAGCTTTGTACAAGAAGAATGAATGCACTTTCTGCAAAGTTCGTCTACATCTTTGGAGTGTCTGCTCGTTGGTTCTGTTCATGCTAATGACCTAATTGTGGTTATTCTTCACAGACTTCCCTTCCAAGGGTTATCTTCAGTCGTACAGAAGACATTCCATTTGAAGAACACCCGCATACAAGTTTCAAGGACGAAAGACTACAAATCTTATTTGAGGACGCCGAAGTGGTAAGCTGCTCTCCAGTTTGACATCCAGAACAAAGACAGTTCGTATGCCAAGAGTTGCAGTTGTTGATTCAAGACTTGATTTATCTTGTAGATGGAAGATTCTTTGTTGCTCCTCCGATTCAACTGTCCGTCAGCGCAATGCGACTTTATCGCAGTGAACTGGGCGGATTTGAGGCATCACGTCGACAGAGTCCATGCCTCTCTTCTATGTGATCTGTGTCTGAGGAACAAGAAAATTTTCTCACATGAACATGAGCTGTATCCACCTAGCTTGCTATCCCACCACATGCCAAGTTTGGTGCCGTTTGGTAGACCACTCCCGAAGTTGATGAAGGGTCTGGAATTGACCAGAGAGATGGGTGTTCATCCACTGTAAGATCTTGCTTTCACTCTCTATTTTATTTTATGGTTGTTGATTGTCCATCTTGCCCGGCAGTTGTGAATTTTGTCATGAGTGTTACTTTGCCGACGAAGATCTTTTCAAGCATATGCGTGAGAGACATGAAGATTGCTTTTTGTGTAAGAACAATGGTATCACAGATCAATAGTGGGTTCTCATATCCTCTGAGGTGTTCTCAAATTAGGTGTTGACTCTGTATTTGGTCTGCCAGTTTCCTCAACTATCACAAGCTTGAACAACATTTCAATAATTCCCACTTCCCATGCACAGAGCCTCAATGCTTGGAGAAGAAGTTCGTCGTCTTCAACTCAGAATTTGATTTGAAAGGACATCAAGTACAAGAGGTAAGTAAGGTTCAAACATTTCAATTTTTTATGTTGGAACTCACCGAAAGCAATTACGGCTTGTAGCATGCTGATAGCATGACTTCGCAACAACTGGCCGCAGCCCGTAGAATCGACTTCTCTGGTGCCCCCTCAAACAACGGGCCACCTACTTCTCGTCGTAACGGTGGTCGTGGGGGAAACAACAACCACTCCAGTTCGTCTCACACGCAGCAACATCAACAGCAAAGAAACCTTCCTCCTCATATGCACCAGCAACAACAGCAAGCTGGTAGTGTTAGACGAGCTGCTTTTGGAGGCAATTTGACTGGTGGAAGTACGAGTGGATCCTCAACTCCTCCCTCTACACAACCCACCGGGACTAGATCTGGTGATGCCACCCCTCCGTCCAACGAGCCCGTGCCGGATAGAGAAACTTTGGCGTAAGTTTCGAACGCTCTTGTTTTCCCTTCGTACTGCTTGCTGATCGTTTTAAGTACAGTCGACACGCTGCTCTCTTGACCCGAGTGTCAGTCCTTGTCAACCATTCAGAATCCAAAATGGCTGTTTTCCGTCACTCTGTCAGATCCTACCGGTCCAACGAGTCTACTGCCAACGATTTGATTGATACAATATACAACATTTTGGACAGAGACGTAGATGTCACTGGCAGCATCGTCGGGGCTGTTGAAGGTCTCCTTGACGGTGATAACGATAAGGATAAGAGGAAAGTCTTGTTAGAGAGTTTAAATGGATGGAAAGCTGATGTAAGTAAAAGTCTCGCTTCGAAATCTCCTCGGTGCTAACAAGTACCTGTCTTCCCATCTGTTAGCGACGAAACGAGTTCCCTGACTTGTCGCCCCTGGGAGACGCTGCCAATTTCGTCGGCATTGCTTCAGGCCGAGTTCTCAACTTGAAGAAGACCACTAAGAATAACTCTTCTACCAACAGAGTATGGGATCGAGTTGAACGAGCTGCTTCAGTCCAAGGGTCAGCTGGTCCAAGCATTCCTGGATCTGCGGGATATTACGTCGCTGGGGCAAGCCGTCCAGCATTATCCAACGCCAACGCCTTCCCAAGTCTCTCATCTGGGAATATTGCTTCTTCTTCGAGATCTAACGCTGTCAGCGCAACTGCATGGTCTGCATCATCAGCTCAATCTTCAGGAAGAAGCGCTGCAGCAGTCGCTGCGCCTAGATCGGTCAACTTCCCAGTGAACAATAATGGCAAAGGAAAACAGAAGGCTCCAGCTCCACCATCAGCAACCCTTTTCCCAAGCTTACCCAAGTCATCAGCGTCATCCTCATCCTTCAACAGGAAGGAGCTGTTTGCTACTCCCTCAGCGAGAAACCTCAGTATTCAGAGATTGTCTGGCGCAGCTCCAGCACCACCGCCGGGAGCTTCTTGGGGTGGCTCTTCCAGTGCTACAACGACGACTGCTGCTGCCTCTGCTCCCGTCGCTTCCGAACCTATCGGAAAGAAGGGAAAAAAGAAGGAGCTACTGTTCACCATCAGCGCCAGGCCGACTTGAAGCCAGTCTGAAAATTTATAGTCATTCAGTAGAAACACCGGAGATATATCATCTTAGTTGCTTTTGCTTGTTTCAGCTCGCAAAAGTCTTTACTGCGAAAAAGCTTGTTTTTCACACTTTGCCTCTGCGCGAAAAAGTCTGCGGGCGTCAGATGTCCTGTTCTAAGTCGAGGTCGCCTCTTCCTCTATCCCCTACCCAACCCCACATCATTTGATTCAAGATGTCTGCTGTCAGATGGAGAGCTGTCCTCACTATGCCGGAGTACACCAATGTTGCTGCTGCATCCCTCCGTCGTTCCCTCGTTGAGGCCGAGAGAGTCAAGGCTGAAAAGAGAGCTGCCATCGTCGTTAAGAAGCAGACCTGGACTAACGGAACCCCATCTGAATCTGTAAGCATCGTATTCAATTTATTTCTTTATCATTTGTTGAGCTGTTCCACTGACGGTCTGCTTTTCTGTGATATACAGGCCTTCGTCACCAGTTAGTCGCACGCTCCCATTCCACAGATTCTCTTAGTCTGCCGTTTCTTAAACATATTGTCTTTTCTCACAGGCAAAATCGGATCTCTTTCTGCTGATACCTCTGCCAAGGTGTAAATGAACCAAGATTCTACATGGAAACTAAATAGACGGAAGGAAATAGGGGAGGATTCGGCGGTGTGGATGGCGCGGTTGGAAAAAATCAGGGTCGTAAACCATTTGAACCGATGGATCCTTTAACGGAATCAACACTGCTGAAGGGAGATGAAGAAGCAAGAGTTGGTAGTTTTGTGCTGGAGCTGATGTTGAACTGATATCTCTCGTAAAGACTACCGTTTCTCCAGTTTATCACCCTCCCTATCCAGCAGGAGGGCTTGTCAAGGACGCTTCCACATCAACACTTTCTCTTAAGGCTATCTCCTCATCTCTCCTTCTCCTGTGTACTTGAGGTTCAAGGTTAGCCTCATCGACTCAACTAGCTCTGGCGACTTCAGCGACTTGAGGATATCAGAAAAATCACTTCATCATTCCGCAAATCCATCAACTAATACCACTGACTCCTCGTCCTATGGCAATCCAACATAGTCTTTCCTTTTCCCTCCCACTCTTTCGCCGTGTCCCACAGTGCAAAGTCCAACAGCACAGCAGGTAGATCCGCCTCTTTCTTACCGGTCAACCGTATCAGCTCGATCCTGAGCTCCTCCACTGCAACGAGAGATCCTGCTCTGATTGACATTTCTTCTTCAGAGGTATGCGGTAAGAGGGTTTTCGACTGGAGGAGAGAGGTGAGATGGGGCGAGTATGAAAGGATGCCAAGGGTGTGAAGGATTTGAGGAACCTGCGAACAGCAAAGACATAGCGAACAGGCGTCAATACAAGGAGTTGTGCTATGTTCAACCACGAAAGCGGCTCTAGAGTGTCTCAACATGTGCCGGTTGATGTGGAAACACTTACTCGGTAATCTGGGAACATGGTCAACTCACTCACTCCACTAGGGAAGACAGGATGAGCGAGACCTTCTTCCTGTGGGTAGAAAGCAGCCCAGGTCTCCGCGATCAGGATCTGAGCTCGTTTCCAAAAGTATACCGTGTGCCCCTGCCATGAACCATTATCGTTTCCAAATCCGTCCGGGAATGTGTCAACCACAAATTGGAGGAGTTCACCAGCCGTTCCCTCCCATGACTCAATCAAATCTGCCCAAGTACGTTGATGAGGTGGTAGCGACTCAAAGACGGCGGCGTTTCGTTGTAAGATAGCGTGACGGTGGGAGAGGAGAGGCATTGGTTCGACGGAGGATGCGGAGGGTGCAAAAATCTTTTCCAGATCAGCAGTTGCCGCCTGAGATGGTTCGAGCAACGAGGAGAGATCTGTTGCCGTGCCTTCGAGCTCTGGGACCGCGCAACGGTGTACTCTGGTTAGAGCCTGATACTAATTGCGCTGATAAGACATGTTGTCTAGACCGACCTTTATTGATTCCTGCTAGCAAACCCCAGTAGCCTGTCCATTTCTTGATTTCACCATCACCTTCCTTATCATGATTCCATCCGTCCTTCCACCAATCGACACCCCACCGTTGCGCCTCGCTCTGCTCTGTCCAAAATGAGAAATTCAAGCTAGAGACCAACCAGATCCAGTTTAAAGTATCCTTTTGTTTCTGTGTGAAGCCTGGTCTCTTGATCTTAGTGTCTGATCCAAGCTCGTACGGCAAAAGGTGAAGCGAGTGTGTTAACCAGGACGACCGGGTGTAATCCTTCAAAATTGGGATGAGCTCTGTTGCAGATGGGGTCAGAGCCTCAGGTAGAATGAAGACGTATTCGTTGTCCTAGTAAAGCAAAGCAATAATTGTTAGAGACATAGCAAAATCAAGTTTTATTTCCGGCTAACCTGTAAAATCTTGTAGGCGCTTAGCAGTACTGGACTCTTTGTTTCTGGCAGAGGAACCCATTTGTTCAGACATTTGTTGAAAGGCATATTTTTTAGATTGGAATGGCACGTGTAGGGTTCGCAGATCCTTCGCAAATCATTTGCAGGAGGCAGCCACGGCCAACTCGATTTACTTTCTATCAGCCACAAAGTCCTTTACTCAAATCTGCAATTTGAAGGAATAAGACCATAGAGAACAATACCATCGTCAAAAAATGGCCAATTCTATCATTGTGCTATTCTTTGGTCCAGCTCAAACCATCTCTTCTCAGGATTCAATTACCATCCCGCTCTCCTCTACACCCAGCTTGAACTTACTGAAACAATACCTCATCTCTGAGTATCCCAAGATGAAAGCTCTTCTAGAAAGAGGCTGCCGTTGGAGCTTAGACGAGGAAATGATCGAGGTTGAGGATGAAGAGGCAGTGGTTTTCAAAGGTGGTGAGGTTGTGGGTGTATTACCGCCTGTCAGTGGAGGCTGAGACTAACAGGTGGGCTGAGAAGCATAGCAAAAGAGCTCTATGACTTTGTAAGCCTTTCATTACTGCTGTCTTGTTCTGGTTTCAGCCTCCCAGTAACCTCCCTTCTTGTCATACAAAAGACTACCAGGGACAATATTTGACACAAATCAATGTTGTCCATACAACAGTCCTACATCCAGGAATACTGTCTTCTCTGTAGCTGGTACATCTCGAAGGGTACCTAGCACCACTGAGTAGCCCAGGTATTGTGACTAGCGTGGGGACGTCAAAGCGCCTCGCGTGACAACAAGTGTAGTTAAAGTACCAATAATGTTGTGCTTAAGACCTCATCCACGCAATGCATCAATATTCAAATATTTATAGCGTTCTAGTTTGAAAATTATGCTGCGACGGACAAAATGAGTTAGCCGGGGGGAATCACCTGGCAACGTGGTTTCCTCTGTTAAGGGCGAGGATTCATCAAGAACGTCCAGCGAGAAAGACCTTGCCATGGCTTCCACCCACGGGGAGTTTAGTTTAATGAGAGAAGCTTTACAAGTCTTGTGATCGCGGAGTCACAGAGTGACCTAAAGATAGATCAACTGAGATCCCTAGCCCTTCCCTAATGAATCACCCATCTGCGAGGGATTTCCTGGGATAGCGAGTTCTGTTGAGGAAGCTATATTTTTAGAAGCGCATTCGCTGTGGGGAGTAAGAAAATGGAAGTAGAGATGAGAGCAGGGCAAGAAGGAGGTTTAACCCAACTCTCCAGATCAGATTGTCAATGACCCATTTAGAAGTCGGTGGTACAGATTCCGTGGCGTTGCTTCCTAGGGCTGAGCAACAGAATAGTTTAGTCGACCAGCTAGAAACCAAAACAACCTCAGCACAGCTATCTACCCAGCATGCGTCAAAAGAGAGCTAAGGCCTACAAGAGGCTGATGCATGCGTACCACAGTGCCTTTGGATTCAGAGAGCCTTACCAAGTCCTTCGTGCGTGCAGTCAAATTTCCCAATTCTTGAATTGGCTGGATTTCTGGTGTTAACTACAACCTTTCTTCCTGCTTTGATCAATGGTGATTAGTGGACGATGAATTCTGTAAATCTGTGTCAAAGTCAGGGGTCGACATCGAGAAGCAGCTCGAAACCGTCCTACAGGGCAAAGTCAAGACCAGTTGAGTAGAGGATTCTGTGCTGGCTTCTCTCATTCACATGGTCACACTGACGTCAACCTCTATTTTCTTCTTATACTCAAAGTGATTACCCAGTGTTCAATTACAGAGCTATACAAGCTTGGTCCTGAGCATCAGTCGACGGTGGATATGGCGAAGACGTTTGAGAGGAGGAAGTGTAACCACCGTGAACCTATTGCAGGCATTGACTGTTTGAAATCAGTTGTTGGTTAGTACATTGTTGTGGAGACACTTCTTGTACAATCCAGCTTATCCTTGCGTTTCTATCTCCAGGCGACACCAACAAACATCGTTACGTTCTTGCGACCCAGTCCCAACCTCTACGATCTCATGTAAGGAAGATCCCAGGTATTCCAGTTGTGAAAGTGAATAGAAGTGTCATGGTTATGGAGCCAATGAGCGACGAAACTGTCAAGAAGAAGGAAGAGGTGGGATCTTCCGCTAGTGCTTCCTTCGAGTTGTTGCTAGGGCGCTGAACTTTTTTTTGTCCTCTCAGATGGAATCAACACTCCGTGCAGCTTCTCCTTCAGCAGTCACAATTCCAGTCGAGGCACTCCCCACTAACATTGTCGGCGATGCACCAGTCGCCTCGTCCTCCAAAACGCCAGAGATCGTCAACAGAAAGAAGAAGCCTAAAGGGCCTAATCCTCTTAGTGTCAAGAAGAAGAAGGTTGTTCCACCACCAAATCAGAAAAACAAGAAAAAACCCACAGTGTCCAGTGGTGAGCAACAGCAGACCAAGAAGCGTAAACGAAGCGATGGCGACGACGACGGAGCGAGCGACGGCGGAGAACAAGGAGACGGCGAAGGTGCTGACCCCAAGGTAGAGATAATTGGTGGAGATGGTGTGGCTGAAGACGGAGGAAGGAAAGAGAAGAGGAAGAAGAGGAAGAGGAAATCGAAGACAGCAGCTGCAACAGGAGGTGATGGAGAGGGTGGCGATGATGCTGAGGACGATAACGTTTCCTCTGCTGGTTCTGTTTGAAGTGCATGTTTGGTTTCTTGATGTAATATGATTCCACACATTCTGTCATTTAAGAAAAATGTTTGACTTCCGTTCTCCACCAACTAAAACACCTGCCAGCCGCAGCTCTCGATACACTCTTTCGACCCACACATTACCCTCAAAGTTTTTTTTACCTCTCATGAGGACTGTTTCACACCCCGGGATCTAACCTGAAGTACCTTTGGTTGACTAAGATCCTCAATCAAGATGGAAGCAGGTGGTGCGGTTGTAGCATCCCCCTCTGCAACACCAACACGTCCCAAACTCGTCGTCCTGCGTTCGAGGAAGGATTCTTCAGCTTCAAACTACTCTGGGGGAGCTGCTTCGCCTATCAGAGCTGAGAGAACCTACTCCAACACCTCAGAGCCCTCCAGTCCGAGTCCTAGAAAGAAAGTCAACGTGTTGACTGCGAATGGGATAAAAGTCGGGGAGAAAGCTCCTATAGGCTCTTTGGCTTCCAATGGGATTCAAGCTCAGTCAGACAGCAAGCCGCCTGAGGTCCATTTCGAAGAAGGAGAAGTTATTGAGCTGACAGCTTTCGTAGAGAAGAAAATATGGATTGAAGAACGGATTAAGGTTCGTCTTACGCTTTGCTTCTATGCGGCTGGTGGTGTTTCTTTGAAGTTACGTGGTACAGAGGAATTGGACTCTGGGCTAACATCTTGCATTTCTTTCAAAACTCTCAGTTCTTGGAATCTCTGCCTGAGATAAATCCTTTTGTTGCTCAAGTCTCAGTAATCGGCTCGTCTTTCAATCCATCGCCACTCCCAGAGGCTTCTGAAGCAATATCAGTTCAGAATGGAAGTGACGAACGACTTCCGACAAGAGAAGAGTTGAATTCTTGGTTTGAGGAACAGGAGAAGATAGAGGAAGATGCGTTGATATTTGATGCTGGAGACCTTGAGAGGTTGCGAGGGATGGCTAAAGGTGGGTTAGTTGTTGGATCGATTCATCCTTGAACGGTTTCACTTAATTCCAATTTCTTTATTTATAGCTGCCTCAACGAAAATGCTATCACCAGCTTCGACCGAGCTCCTATCTCTCACGCTTTCAACCCTCCTTCTCATTGACACCCTGCTATCACTCCTTCGAATCAGGAGCGAAACTCTGGATCTTCTTGCTCTACGTCTGGAGTGGGATGCTGCTCGATTCCAGATCGCTAATGAGATCCGAGCCATCAAATCAGAGATTGGTCTGTTCGTTCGTGGGAAAGCTTCTTGGGAGGTACCTTCATCATCATCGACGAACAGCAACCATCACAATGACAACACAACCACAACAAAAGAAGATTCCTCTCCATTAGCAACAGCCTCAACACTATCGCGACGCGGTTCAGCTTCTTCCATCAGCTCACTCTCCATTTCAAAACCAACTCTCTCTCGCACTCAACGATACCTCCTCACCCAAATCTTAGACTTAGACTTCCAATCACTGGTCTCTAGAACGACTTCTCTTCAAAACAGCCTATTGCCATCGACAAACAGAATCCTAGATAGGATGATAGACCTTGGATCCAGTATCAACAGCGTGAGAGCCAAGAGAAAGCGAGCGATGCAGAAGAGTCGGTCTGAGATTGCTCTGAATAGAGACGATGAGACGGCGGCCAACCTTCCAGCTTGGTTTTTAGAGGAGGTGCGTTTGAAGAGTGCTCAATTTGCTTATGGTCAGATTTTGACTCATTGCCTTTGAAACGACAGACTGATGCTTTCGAAGGTCCCATGGGTGTCGGAGGTCTTCCCCATTGGGTTATCTTTGCGAAAATGGTGGTGGACCTTTGGAAGTAGTAAGTGCCAGTTGTCTCAACCTCTAATTCTTTCGACCTGGTTCTGATAACGCACCCTCCTTTCGTGCCAGTGGTGACAACACCTACCACAATCTACGGCGGATATCTCACGATGCATCTCATCTATCCACTGATGTCTCTCGAGCATCTTTGCAAAATCCGTCGTCATCACAAGCAGCAACATTCCTTCGCCGCATTTCCTCTATCCACCAGTCTCTTTCTGAGATTCTTCCGCCTTCCGAGCAGTCCATTCCCTTTCCATCTCCTCATCCAGAGTTCCCAGATCAAGATGCTAGGAACAGGACGATCATTGCTGCTCTTCTCGAAGAATTCGAGACTGCTCGAAGAAACGTTGAGATTGCTCAAACTGACTCCAACGAATATTCAACGGTACTTGATATGGTTCAGCGTGTTGACTCTCTGAAAGGGGAAATGGAGACGACTGCATCTGCGCTGGAGGCGCTGACAGCCCAACTCGAAAATGCTTCAGGACCAGATGGCCTCCGTGCTCCAGATCTCAAATCTGCCTCTCTCGTCAATTACGACTCTCAGCACTCCACAGCCTATATCGCTAACTTCTCGTCAGTATCAGCCCACATCACTGAATCATCCATCGTTGCACAAGAGCGTCTTGGAACAACTGCTAGCCTTCTTCTCGCTCTGAAATCTACCGGCATGGATCCCAATCTTCGGATAGCTGTCAAGGCTTCTTGTTCCCGTCTGAAAGAGGCTGTTCAGCGAGGCCAAGCGGCACTCAACCTAGCTGGAGTACAAGTTCACCTTCTACGCTCAAGCCGGGAGGTCTCCAAGGGAATTCATGAGGCTGAGGAGGCTTTAACAACTCTCCTTAGAGACATCCACAGGAACATTGAAGGCGGGAAATGGTCAACTTCGCCGAAAGTCGCTTTGAACGCGAGTGAGGGCCTTAGCACC
The DNA here is from genome assembly GCA_014825775.1 of Krasilnikovozyma curviuscula. Lineage (NCBI taxonomy): Eukaryota > Fungi > Basidiomycota > Tremellomycetes > Cystofilobasidiales > Mrakiaceae > Krasilnikovozyma > Krasilnikovozyma curviuscula. The sequence continues at coordinate 145,795 of MVAQ01000025.1, forward strand.
AAAGCTCAAGCTATTCAACACTCTTTCACTGCTGAGGTCATATCTCCACTCAATGGTCTCAAGGAGTCCTTTCGGGATTCTCACCCTCACATATATACTTATCTGGAAGACCGTTCTCTGAAAGTAGGCGGTATGCTGAAGCAGGCCGAAGTCTTGCTCAAGACCTCTGAGGTGCTCTGGGCTCAGCGCTTCGCCGTTGAACAGTTCAACACTGGCGTTGAAACGTTGCTCCGAAGCATCATCGATGCTCAGTATGAGCTGGATTCCTCCAACTATAATCAGCAAGTGGAAGGCTCGCCTGGAGAACTTACAATGGCCGCAACCATTTCGTCCCTCACTACGGCATTAGCATCATTCGAAAAATCGTCTTCAATCCCCATGGTATCTTCGAAGTCCAACTCCGACCTGAATTTGGAAGAGCTCGACGAGCAGATCAGGACCCTCTCCAACAACAACCTTATGTCGCTTCACGGAGCGCTCCACCATCTCGAGACTAGTTTCTCTACAGTTCCACTCCTCCGCCTCAACACCAAGTCAATTTCCTGCTTTAAAAGCGCCTCTGAAGCCCTCGACGAGCTGGAAACATTCCTCAGCGACCCCAAGTGGGAAGAAGATTTTAAGTCCAGTAGTGATGCCGACATTCACCGAGCGGCTGACCCAGATCTTCATAGATTGCAACTTCTTCTCAATGATGGATATGAACAGTGCTCCAAATCCGCCCATGCACACATAAAGAATGGTGCTCAACTACTGAACCAAATCAAACATATTGCTCATGTCGATTCTGACCTCATCACCGCTCCTCTCAGCATAACTCAATCTGCACTAGAAGATAGAACGGCCACAACCACAAAACTATACCACCAGTTATCTCGGAAACTCACCAAGGTTGAAGAACGGTCCACAGCTGTAGGAAAATCTAACCAATCAGCGTCTGTAGATGATGCTGTCAACAAAATTAACCATATGCAGGTGGATCTTGAAGCCCCCAAGAAGGTTACCAAAGGCGTCAATGGCAACGAAGGTGCTGTGGATGGAAAGACATCAACAACTGATCCAGGGATTTCCGGCATGATGGGAAGCTACAGCATCACATTCTCAAGTGACGACGTTTTTGGGCCCAACCCGAGTATGCCCACGCCATCTGGTTCGATTGCTTCCGTGAAAGATCATGGGGAATCATTCTTGAACATGCTGCTCGTCGACCAGATTACGTTTCTACATCAACAACTCGCCTCACTCGACATTGACTCTTTAGCTAACCCACCACCCCAGTCACTCTCATGTTCTGCTGTATCCTCCCTTCCGTCATCAGATACTTGTAAAGCTGCTCTTTCCAACTACAACAAGCTGATCAATCGTGTGAAGTCTCTCGCTATCGTCAAAAGTGAGGAGGAGATAACAGCCAAAGCCGCCCTTCAAGCCCTCATAGACAGAGAGATTGGAAATCTCTCCAAATTATCTGCCCTGAGCTCGGTGTCGGACCATATTACAAGTCTCGACTCATACATGTCGGACATGCTGGAACAAATTGACGAAGCTGCCAGTCCTATCACCGCACGTCGACCAGACAACAACAACTTGGATCTACTGAGGGCCACCATCAGTGAGAGAGTTCAACGTGTGGAAATAGAATTAGCTGCTCTCAAAGAGACAGCAGTCTTGGTGAAGCAGGATCACCGCGTGAGATTGGAAGTGAAACGGGTGAAACAAACTTGGTTCGAACTCCACGACATGGCTCAGGAGCTGTTGGATCCCAAGCAGAAGCGGAGAGCCTCTTTAATCTCAGTTGAAGAAACTTCTGACTTTGACGAAATGGTGTCTGGACTTGTGAGGTCTGCGTCCTCAATGAGTATCTCGTCTCTAAGAGCGCCATCCCCAGCGCTTTCCTTCCAATCTAGTGCTGCTGGACGGCCTATTATGCCGCTTCAGGCGCCTATTGAGCAGCGAAAAATGGGAATACCTCGTCCACGCCTGCCTAGTACCCCAGGTCGAACGAACGGAAACACACCTCGTGCAGTCTCTGGACCTGCCTCTATTCCATCACCACATCCGTCCCAGATACCTACACCTGTCAGAGGCTCCATATTTCCCAGGAGACTGGGTGAAACTCCTTCGTCGATCCCGCGCTCCACCTCTAGTCTCAGCTTCCCTTCAACCTCGTCAGCGATTGGAGCTGAATCGAAACGCAGAGTGGTCAGCGCTCGGCAGCCATCTTCCTTGTCGGTGACTTCTTCTACTCATTTTGCTACCATACCACGGTCCTCTTCTACAACTCGATTTTTGAGCTTAAAGCTGTCATCTGCAGCTCAAGCTCCGCGACAGAAATATGTACCGAAACAAGGGAGCAAGCTCGACAGGGCGTTTGCGAAAATCATTAACTCCATGCCGGTGAGTTAGTTTGTACATTATATGTCATTGATCAGCCCTCATATCTATCTCATCTCTTTCTCTCTCTCTTTTACTTAGACGGACATTCCCGTTGCTCCAGTAGCTCACGACGCGACTGAGAGTGGCAAATACTGGATCGGTGGTCCTCCGAATCCACGTCTGTGTTTTTGCAGAATTTTGAGGTCAAAAACGGTTATGGTTCGAGTTGGTGGTGGCTGGAGTGAGCTTTCAAAGTGAGTGAAGCCTGTTGCAACTTCTCGTGAAAAGGTTCTCGGTTCTCACTGACCGTGTCACCCGTTAGGTTTTTGAGAGACCACTTTGCTATCGACCTGATCCCCTCACCACAAAAGCCCTTCGCTGCTTCACCTGAACAAAATATTGAGCCATGGATTCGTGGTGGATCCGTTCCGCCTGCCACGCCGTCCACGCCAATGCGAAAATCACTATCACTGTCACCGGAGCTCAGCTTCATCACTCCAACCGGAACGTCTAAACGACCTTCCCATCTCATGGCCCTATCTCCCGGTACTCCCCAAGGTGGTACTCCTAGATCTGCCGGTGAAGGATCTCCCAACTCCCCGATGGTCCAGCTTGGTGTCCTGATGAGAAAAGCTGACGACTCTCCAAGCTCCGTCCTCGCCACGACTCCCGGTCATTTCATGTCTCCAGCGCCCAATGTCCGTTCATCGAACACTTACCGAATGAAACGGGACTCATCTTTAACGAGTTTGGCTAGCTCATCTGGAACGGCCACCCAACCTACTCCTGCCGTACACTCACGTCCACCAATCCCCTGGCGTTAACAGTATGGTCCTCTGTACTCGTTAGTAATCGTAACATCCTAAAACCCTGACTAGGCCCCCAACTACAATCCAACGTCACTGCTGCCGTGTCTTTCCACTTTTCTGTTGTATCTATACTTGCGTTGTACACTTTTTTCATATTCATTCTGGGCCAAAGCAAGCTATGTTGCATCAGATGTTTACTTCTGTGAAGCTCTATCCAAAACCTCGACGTAATCAGGTGTAAGTTCCGAAATTTTGGTAACCCCCAAGAGTCTCATTCCCGTCTCTATCTCTGCCTTCATAATTTCCACCATTTTTACAATACCTCGCGAATCATAAGCCGTCTGAGCATATAACGGTGATCTACCGAGACCTACAGCTGTCGCTCCGAGAGCAAGGGCCTTCAAAACTGTACGTAAAAGGGTGAAGGTCAGAACTGGTAAGAGTACATGGACGATCCTCGCACCCACCATCTGTTCCTCTACGAACACCTCCATCGACTAGTATAGGATAGAGAATCTTTTAGTTTCGAGAATATCATGACGTTTATTAAAGAAAATAATTCTTCTCACCGAAAACCTCGAGTTTATCAAACACCTCTGGATTCTTTTTTCGAATCTCAATTAAGACTTCGATTCCAGGTCTAGCACCATCTAGTTGTCGACCCTAGAGAGGCAAAAGCATGTCAGCAACAAAATTGGCTGGCCAGCGCGGTGACATCCACGAACACCGTGGTTTGATAAAACGATCCCATCGCAACCATGTTCAGCAGCCAACACAGCGTCTTCCACACATCCGATTCCTTTCACGACTAAGCTGACTTTATCGCCCGCTGTCTCTTTGATCCATTTCAGGTCGTCCCAGCATAGGTTTGGATCAACGAAAGAAAACATCTGTTCCGAGACCGATTGACCTTTTTGTTGAGGTTTGTCGTCGGAAGGGGGATCCAATTCCAGTTTATGACGGAGATCTCGCTCTCGTTTACCACCTGCGGAGAGTTCAGGTTAGATTCTTATTCGGTAACAGGGGCCGTTGGTTCCACTTACCGACCGGAGCGTCAACCGTCACCCAGATTGAGTTCATGTTGTGATCTAAAGCATTTTTCAGGGCTTCTCTAGCCTTTTGTCTATCAGAATTTACGTAATATTGCCTGGTAATGACAAGCGAGTCTAAGAAAAAGCTAGGAATTGTAAAAAAAAAAAAGAAAAAAAAAAAAAAAAAAA